>LPNX010460270.1:91887-123426 GCA_001517045.1 Pseudotsuga menziesii | reverse complement strand
AATTATTGGGGTTGGACACGAGCCACTTATTAACTTCTTCAAATTTTTAAGGTCACACAATTCATTAAATGCAAAATTTCACACATTAAATGACATCGGAATATTTAAAAAAAATATATCATTGGGAAACCAACATAATATTCTACAATTTGTTTTTTACTGCAAGTTGAAATTCACATGGCATATATATGCGTTTCGAGGGCTTCTATCTAGCACATGAGTAAAAAATCAAGTTTTCATCGCCAAATTTGGCCAAAAAGTGTTACCCACCTTCATGGAATCACCGTTATATTAAATCTTATTTTCAAAACTTATAATATGGATTATATTAAATTTTATTTTCAAAGCTTATTATAACGAATCCAAAATTCAAACATACCAAACTATCTCCAACTTATTGAACTTGTTGGATCTGTATACTTTCCAATAATTAATTAATGTTGACTAGTATAATTATGAAAACAAAAGCAAAATCTAAATGAACCATAAACAAAACACATTCAACCACTCCAAGACTGCGCAACCATAGCCAACGCTCTTTGGCTCACTATAATTATAAATGTGAGTGTTTTGAAGTTGTTGTATGCGTTCGTGGGCCAAGAAATACAATGATGAGTTTACAACATGTCCTTATATACATCATCTATCATAGAGAGACAAACGGATAAAGAAAGGCATCTCAGCTCCTCCCACACTAATATGTATGTTACGTTATAAATATAATTAATTCTTTTCATATCGAGAGCCATATCAAAGCTCCATTTACTAGAAAATAGACAACCTCCAAAAAGCCTATGAATTTGGGGTGCTTATGATGTTTGTGGTTGTAATGTAGGGATTAACTTTCAACTAGCAAGCTATAGTCTTTTAAAATTTGAATCACACTAAAATATGTGCCAGGAATGCATAAGTAGGCCATCCTCTACAGCTTTTTGGTTCTGAAGGATCATAATAGTATTCGACAAACTAAGGGTCTTAATTAATTAAGCGTTCTAGGGATAACAACATGCCTAGCTTTGGTGTCTAGGTTGTATAGACATAATATCACGGCTAAGGAAGTTAATAGTGAGAGTACCATACCAACCATTCATAAAGCAAGTGTTACCAAAGGTATAATCTCCTACCTATATATTGTGTCTGTCCAATGAGGCTCTCTTCTCTAATTGACCATCATCTACAACCATTTGTGCTATCCAAAGTTACTAGATAGGCCCAGTGGGATAGAAGGAGTAGGCCAGTTATCCAAACCTGAATGCAGGCAGAGTTAGAGCGTACCCCAATAGAATCAATCAAAAACCCCAGATACTACTCTAAAGAAAGAAAGAAAAACCTTTAAAACAAAAATTAATAATATACCAATAAAAAGGAGATTATCAACTCTACCTTTGGCTATGGAAAAGTTGTTTATGATTTTTGAAGTTAGAAATTGCATATCTACTTGCCTAGATTAGCCTATGCAAACTCTTACAAGATTATATTTGTAGTTAAATCTCCTCATAATAAATAGGTATAGGAAGTGCTTTAGGTAGGACCTTCTCCTCAGGGGGATTGGAAACTTCACATAAAATATTAAGAACAAAATTGCTAATGCTGTGAGCAGACTTACTGTGCACAATTACTTTGAACAAGCAACCTATAGTGAAATGGCAAGATCGATATGAATGCACGGTTTTTGTCCTGTAACCCCAATAAAGTAGTAGAAATAAGATACACATTCACAGTGATATTCTATCTGAAGAAATCAAGGTAACCTATTATAGTAATGGATTTTTTTTTTCAACTTGCAATGCGGCCATTGGCATCCATTTTTTATAAGACATTTTTCGTTTATTTAGTTAATTTTTTTTAAATTGAATGATCTGAATGGCCTTATTGAATTCAAAGTTAATTTTAACAAGGATAAGATCTAAATGTCCTTATCCCACGCTAATATATCCCTAGTTCAAAAATACTTTCAAAGTGTGAAGATCATTGAATACACGTGTAAATAAATAGTGACAATTTAAGCATCGGAATTTGTAATAAAATTGGATGTAGAAGGCTATCAGTAAACATACCAATACCATTGACGGAGCATTTTTCTGGATGCAAGTTGCCATATCAAGGCTATCGAGCAAGGTTCAAATTTGTTGGACTCCATTTTCTGCTAGGGTTAAAAGTGCCCTACACATTCCATGAGACTACTTTAACAATTTTCTTTGGGAACTAGCAGGAATGGTCATTTAAAACTCTGTATGGGTTCGTTGCTTTAGGAGTTCTTATTGATGAGAACGAGTTATCCCAGGTCATTTCTCTTGGCAGCATCATCTTTCCCTCAACCGCTTCATCCGCAGAATTGTTGAGTTGGGGAATGTTGGTGATATGACCGCTATCTCGAAATGAAGGCATTGAGGTAGCATGAACAAATTTGAACCACATTGCATACATCAATCATTGAAATCAAAATTGCGTCTAGGCATATAAAATCGCATGTGATCGATCCATGTTCTAAAACTAACATAATGTATATTTTTAAGGTTAGGCACACATTTGTACAATTTATTTTCTAAATTTGACACCAAAATTTTTTGGGGCTCGCTTAATCTCTATCTCTACGACATGCACTTTATCTATCTACTGATAATCTGACATCGAACAAGATTCGTTGCTACCGAATACCGAGGTATAAGGGTGTTATATTTAATAAATTTGTACGAAATGGATTTATATCACTTCCACTAAGACTATAAAATGCAAGCCCAAAAATGACGATGATATCAACTTAGCTTTTCCATGAAAGCAAATTCAGAATTGAAAAATACAAAGATGTCCAGATAAACCCTAACACTGTCAATGGGAACCATATTAACCCAGTGATAAAGTGATTGTGTGGAACCCTGCATCAAGGAGCATAACCAAATATTATAATCACCTTTGGATAGGACCTTATATCATTATTGGTCATGCTGATGACAACTTTTACTTTGTTACCTCAGTAAATGGCTTTCCCTTCCTGAGACTATCCACGGGAATTTCCTGCGACAAATTTTCTTAAAATGTAAATGAAGATGTCGATCTTCAATTAAAGGTAAAAGGAAAGGATGCAACAATTTCCTTTTGTTCTTCATTCGGTTCTCTCCCTCCACAATTGATCATGTTATCTCTCTATTTGGTCAAGCTAATTACCAAGTTCATATTTATTTATTTATTTTAAAATGAAGCAACATGCACATAGCCTTATATTCATGTGTCCACATATACGTAGGCATTAAAAATCGAAATATATATATTTATATATATTGCAATTTGAAACAACATTTATCATAAATTTTGTACATTTCATAAAATATAGATATCAAACACAGAAACCTTTTAATACTTAGCATCTTAAGCCTTTAAATAAACCTGGAAAGGCTAGACAAGCAATACAATCCTCGACTATATTAGACTCGGCATATTAAAATCATATGAACCCAAATTAAAATTAAGTAGCAACTAGTCATTTAAAAGATCTAACCTTATCCAATGATATTAAGTAGAGGGTATCTGTTTCCATCATAGTGTAGTTGAAACTGAGTATCACCACAGCCGCTATTAATTTTCCCAAAAAGATATTTGAATTCAAAATCCCTACATGTATGAGACATGATGTTGGGAAGCAAAGTCGTAGGAGGAGAAGGGTAAGATGCAACAACCATTAAACAAACTTTGGAAAACATTGAATCGGTAAGGAAAATAATACTTATTGTCATGCTATGTTCTATTCTGCTCTTGAAGTCTAGAAATTCAGTAACCCTTGATTCTGCAAAGAAGAGGAAAGAGATCGAACTGAAGTTGGAGGCAGAAGACCACGAAGTCTATACGACCATTGCTTAAACTTTGCTTAACTTTTAATACCAAATATCTTAATGTATTTTTAAGTCCATGAAAAAACATCGTGTATTCTCCTGTACATCATGATATTTGCATTACAGGAGTCTTAAATTCCACACTCCTCCCTCATACTCTCATCCTACAGAACAATCTTCAAAGCCTCCAATTGCGACTCCCTGAACATGCCACTCATACTGCCATACAATCCAGTTCTTGGATTGTGACTTAATACAATGAAACACGAAGTAGATTGTCACTTAATACAATGAAACATGGAGTAGAGGAGATATTAAATATAACATTAAATTAAATGAATATTTTATAAAACAGGTACATCTAACACACTGAATTCAACCAAAAAATCAGATTAATGTAGTACCTAGAGCACGCAGAGCTTTAAATAGAGCTTATGCCAACTCCATTCCAACACTGGAACACAGTTTACAATGAATACGTCATCTTCCATTGGGACAATAATATGAGGTATAAAATTATAATTTAATAAATAATTTATTTTTATTATCTTTAACTAATGTTCAACCTTAAGTTTTGAGAAATATTTAATGAATGTACGGGTAAATTAATCGAGTTGAACCATTTATAATTGTTCCCCTTCGGGGACATAATAATTCACATATCACACACGCATTTGCATTACTGAATCCATAAAAGATTTATATATCACACACGTGCACATTATTTAAAAGCATATTTTCCATACATAAGTTCCTAAGTACATACTTTTACTGAAAAGCATATTTAACCTATAAAGGTTCCTAAGTACATACTTTTGCACATAAGTTGAACGTATCCACAAAGCGAAAATTACGCCCAACCCCAAAACACAAAATAGTATCCAGCCACATTGCCCAATGCCAGGGGACGAACTGCCCCGTTACCATCAAAATTACAAAACACAACATTTTAGGCCGAGTACTGCAATACCTAGAGCCAATCCCATAAGAACTTAAAACAACACCATGACATACTTTCAAAACTTGTAAGCTGCCTAAACATTATCTACAGATAACACTATTCCTCACATTAAGATGTTCATGGTTGCATGCTTACACACCAGAGCCTCGGATCTTGGGAAGATAGATAGGGTCCTCCAGCATGTTCTTGGTTTTATCATCAAGACGGCAAGACTTGTAGTTGTTGTTCTTGTACTTCATGTCAACTGGCGGACATCAGCATGCCAAAATGCCCACAAACTTTGGTTGTTCTCGCACCAAATTTCACCACTACTGCCTCTATGCACATCAAGAGGACCAAACCTCGAAGGATCGATTTTTCTAGCCTTAATGTTAGCCGCCACATCTAATACCCTAACGTCATTGTGCCCTTTACTGAAGACGTCATCTTGTGACGGACCAATAATATGAGGTATAAATTTATAATTTAATAAATAATTTATTTTTTATTATCTTTAACTAATGTTCAACCTTAAGTTTTGAGAAATATTTAATAAATGTTCCCCTTCAGGGACATAAAAAGCGTGATTAATACTTGCAATGGGAAAACTTACGCTAAATACTTATAACTCATGTTAGTAATCGTGCAAACAAATTAAAACGACGACAATGTTTTTCATAAAGTGCCTCCCAACCTTGAAAATTTTCAGTGAGGCGTTGAGACTGAAGAATTTCTGGAATGTTCTATTGGGAAATGGGCTTTGGAGTCATGTTTGCAAGGCAAAATACCTTAAGCAATTTACTGTTGCATATTGGCTTAGGTTAGGTGAATACCAGATCCATAATACTTATGTCATATGGAATGGATTCATACGCATACTGGACTGGATATCCTTTGCTGCAAGTTGGAGGGTCAGAAATGGTGCTTGCATTCATATTGGAATTGATTTGATCGCTAGTATGGAATTATCCTCCACATTGTCCATAGGTTTGATCCTTTATCTTAATGATTATGGGCCGCATTCTTTAGATCAGATTAGTGTTAATAGGTTGAATTGTATTTCTTCCAAGTCATGGTTGAATGCTAAATATTTAGAGCCGGGAGGTAGTTGGAAGACCGAGTGGGAATGTTACATACACTCGTTGAATGCTTTGGGAATCAGCCTTACGCAAATGGAGGAGAGATTGGTTTGGACAGCAAATGAAAAAAATGGATTGGTCACAGTTAAGCTTGCTTATCTGTACATTTTGGAAAAATCTTATATTTTACAGCAAAATAGATTATGGATGTATCTATGGATATGCAAAATACCCATGAAGATAAAATGCTTTAGCTGGTTATGTTTGATGAATAAGATTTGTACATGGGATAATTTGTGTCACCAGGGATGGATATTGCCAAATATAAGTCATCTTTGTAGAGCATCAAGTGAATCAGAAAATCATTTATTTGTGGATTGTATTTTTAGAAAATTTGTGCGAGCATATATTGTTGAAGCTTTGGGAATAAATTTCTTATGGTAGAATAGTTGCTTAGAGGACAACTACACTGAATGGATCACAAATGATCACTCACCGGTTTTTCTCCCTTTCTTTTGCAATTGGACTCTATGGTTGAGTATGAATGATTGTATTTTCAATGATTTTGTCCCTTCAATTCAGAAAACAGCAGTTAGATGTTTAAATTGTATTAAGGCTTACCCGGTTAAGGCTGGTTTTGGAAGGAATAGAATTATTGGGTGTGCACCTGTGCTCAAAGAAGCTACAGGTTTTTTTGATGGTGCAGTTGCAAAGATGGTGGGTGGTGCTGGCACTGTAATTTTTATTGATAAGGATCATTATTTTTACATTCATTTGGGATGCGGTTATTGCACAAATACCTGGGCTGAGCTTTTTTCTTTGTGGGGGTTGTCATTTGTAGTTGATGCACTGGGTTTACCGGAGCTGAGTGTTTATGGGGATTCAAAGACAATCATTGACTAGGTTAATGATTTGGTGACTTTGGAGGTTCTCTCGTTGGATCATTGGTGTCAAAGAATTAAGCACATTATCAAAGGTTTTTACTCTTTTTCTTGCAAGCACATTTATCGGGAGCATAATAGGGTGGCAGACAGATTATCTAAAGAGGCGATGGAATTAGATGAAGGTAAATTAATAGCTCAAGAATGCATGGAGAGTTCAATGAGTGAATATGTTCTAAACTCTATTTTTTAGTGTGAAAAAATGTCCTCTCTCGACAGTTTGGAATGTTTGGAGGAATAGATACTTATCTTTTTTAGCACGAAGATTATTTGGGTAAAGATTTAGATAATTGTAAAGCACATGTTTGGATGGTCTTTTCTGGAGGACTTTATCTTGAAAATCTAATTGTAATAAACCCTTTTGGTAATAAAAAAAAGGGATGGTCTCTTTTCTTCTTGAAAAAAAGTGCCTGCAAACCTGCCTACCTAATAAAGATTAGGAGTTGGTATCTCTTACCTGGGATTCTTCCTGAAGCCTCTTGGATATAGAGTTAATGATTGGCTTTGGCTTCTTCAAAAAGTGGAAAAAAGAATCAGTCACTGGACCTTCAAGTACCTTTCGCTTGGGGGAAGATTAGTCCTTGTTCAGTCTGTTTTGTCTAGCATCCCTGTTTACTGGATGGGTCTTGCTCCAATCCCAGCCACTATTCTACAGATGCTTAGAAGAGTTATGTTTAATTTTCTCTGGGGTTCCACTGACAGTAAAAAAAGGTTCCTTTTGGCAAGCTGGGAAGACCTTTCATGGCCCAAGAAATTGGGGGGATGGGGGATAAAAAATCTCCATTGGTTTAACCTGTCTCTGTGTCTTAAAAAAATTTGGCGGGTTCTCCATTCTAATGGACTGTGGTTTCAAGTCCTCCACACTAAATATTTATTCTGTTCTTCGGTGGCTGATTGGCTCAGAAGGAAAAACTTCAGCACTCGTGGTGCCTCTATTATTTGGAGAGGATTTTTGAAGTCCCTTCCATGGATGGGTTTTCATTTGTCTTGGCAGGTGGGTGATGGTAAAAATGTTCTCCTCGGTATAGACCCTATCATTGGTCTACACTCCTCCTTCAGATTGTCGGAGGACTTAAGGACATATCTTGAAGACTTGAATATATGTACCCTAGAGCAGGCCCGTAACACTCTTCAGCATGCTCAGCATTACTGATTTACTGCAGAGGATTTGGATCTTGGGGGTCTTTATAAGTCGTTATGGATGGAATATATTGGTGGTCTCACGGGTGCTGGTATTCGGCTCATTGATCAAAATGATGTGCTTATCTGGTCATATAAGAAGAACACGGGCACTTTATCTACAAATGATGCATATGACAGCATTGTTAATTCGTGCTTGCACCCGGTTGCAAATCTGGTTGACCCCTTTCTCTGGTCTTCAGCGCTGTCTGCTAAAATTTCCTGTTTCATTTGGCTCTCTATGAGGAATAAGATTCTCACCTGGGGGAACCTTCAGAAGAAAGGTTTTTGTGGCCCTGGTATTTGTGTTTTGTGCTCTGCTGATGAAGAGACTGTCGAGCATCTTTTTAACAGGTGCAAGATTTGGAAATCAGTCACAGAACTTGTTTGCGATTCTCTTAATCTTGATGCCTTCTCCCCCAATGTATCTCTGGAAGGAATGATCAGTGAATGGATAGGTAAGTTGCCCAGGCACTCGCATTATTCTACTCTCCCTTTCCATATGATGTGGATTTTCTGGAAAGTAAGGAATCGAGCCATTTTTTATGGTATCAAAAGGAATTCATACAGTATTTTTCAGCAGATTATATCTACTGTTCAAATGGCTCCGAAGCTATCAGTCTCCAAAGGAAAAAAAAGTAGAAATATTGGTCCAGACCCCCGCATGATTTGCCCCTGTGGTTTTATGGACGGTGCTTCAAATTGTATGCTAGTTGGAGCAGGATACTGTATTCACATTAATGAGTTGCATTACTTGGAGTTCTCGCTGGGGGTTGGACAGGGTACCAACACAAAAGCAGAATTGCTCAGTCTATGGGCACTTCTCCTTTCTTCCCAAATGATGGGGATCCCCCTTGCTCAGGTATATGGTGATTCACAAGTGATCATCAATTGGGCGATGGGGTCGACTGCTCTCTCCCCACCAGATCTTTTCCATTGGTGTAGGGAGACAAAAAATCTCATTGCTAGCTTTAAGGAATTGTCTTTCTCCCACATCTACCGAGAGCACAATGGGAAAGTTGACCGCCTCTCCAAAACTGCGCTCTCTTATCCTCAAGGAAAAGGCAGTTTTAAAGAATATTTCGAGAACCATTTGGTTTCTCAAGATGATTTTCAGCTCTTCTGAGCAGGGTTAAGGGGTGTTTCCTCCCCCTCTTTTTTTTAGTTCGAGGTTATTTGAGAACCCTCTTTTGGATTGCTGATTCAGAGCCTCTTGGTGCTAGGTAGATGTGGATGTATGGACAGTCCTCTTCCTTATGATGAGACAATTTTTTGATTGGATCTTTTCCTTTGTTGTATAGCCTTTCCCCCTGGCAGAACTCTGAGGTAGCTATTGGTGAGTAACCCGCAATAGGGAAGAATTGTAATAATGTCCTTTGATTCTTAATGAGAATAACAAGGCAGGCTTTTTTCTTCTGAAAAAAAAAAGATTAGGAGCTATATGGTATTTAGAATGTATGATACAAATTGTTGAAATTAATAGTAAATATTATAACATGGTCAATTAATTAATTATGATGCATTTCAATTCCAGTTTGAATACTAGCAAGGATGTGATGTTTGAAAGGTTTTATAAAAAATAATTAAGAAATGTGTTTTCAATCTTATTTTGAAATTTAAGAAGGATGTGATGTGATAAAAAAATCATTTAATATAATTTAAGCGGATGTGATGTGATAAAAAAATCATTTAATATAATTTATGCAGATGTGATGTGATAATAATAATAAAAATGTTCAATTTATAATATAAGTTAATCTAAAATGTCAATTTTTTTTGGAATCTTATTTCTCTCCTTACTATTCAAATTATTTATTGTCACCTACTTTTGTAAAGCTTTTTGAAAAACTTTATAATAATATTATTGTCACCTGTCTTTTATTTGGAATCTTATTTCTCTCCTTACTATTCAAACTATTTATTGTCACCTACTTTTGTAAAGCTTTTTGAGAAACCTTATAATAATATTATTGTCACCTGTTTTTTAAAGTGTGTAAGAAACTTTCAAATAATATTAAAGAAAAGTGAATATAACAACTAACTACACCAATTACACCGAAGGTATTGTTTAAGGGGCTGCTTTTCTTCATATTTCGTCGTCTCGATGGCCTATGAAGAGCCTCCCCATGTCCATATATTTTTTAACGCATTTATTCATGGCTTGAGCGGCAGTGATCTCTTCACGAACCGACTTTTCATGGATTGAAATCTGGTTGATGATCCTGGTTGACGAACAACGGACTCAGGCTCCCCCTCTTACTCTTGTCAAACATGCATGCATGTAATCGTCGATAGAACGTCAGCTGTTGTTGTACACAATTTCTTTATCTTACCGAGATCTTCCGCTGCCAAGCCCATGAAAACCGTGAAAATCTTACAAGCTCGCGACTCTAACCTTCGTCTGCTCCTCCTTTCGCTTAACCGGCTTGAATTACACTACACAGCATGGGGAACTTCGCTACGGACACAAGTTCTTGACCAGAGTTTTTTGCTGCTGAGGTCAGAAAATCTTGACCAGAGTCTTTAAAGTCGACGACAATAAGACACCAGAACAAAAAGCCCATGAAGCCATATTCAACTTTTGCGTTTATTCACGCCTGGACTTCAATATTGTTAGGTCCCCTTATTTTCAAGCCATGCTTAATGTGATTTCCCTATGTGGCCCTAGTTACACAGGCCCTTCTCCTGAGGCTCTTAAAGGCAGGATATTAGCAAAGGTTGTCCAAGAGGAGAAGGACAATATTGCCGAGCTCAGCTCTTCTTGGGAAAAAACAGGCTGCACGATTATGTCACAGTACCATTTTGGATATTCTTGTTTATTGTCCAAGAGGCATTGCCTTTCTTAAATCCATGGATGCTTCCGACCAAGTTAAGAGTGCCTCATTGCTATTTGAATTGTTTGAGTCGATTGTGTTGGAGGAGGGGGTTGAGCATGTTGTTCAATTTGTGTCAGACAATGCTTCTTCTATTTTTGTTGCTGTTGGCAAACTCCCAATGGACAAATACCCTACTCTTTTTTGGACTCCTTGTGTATAGCTGATTATTTGGATCTAATGCTAGAGAATCTTGGGAAAATTGAATGGTTGAAAGTTATTCTGGATAAGGAAAATTCTATAACAAGATACATTTATAATCATGCAATGCTTTATAACTTAATGAGGGAACATACTGAGAACAAAGAGATTGCCCAGCTTGTTCCCCTTGTTATTAGTCGTTTTGCAACCAATTTCATCCTCGTGTAATCCCTTTGTGCCTATGAGTATAACCTTAAGAGAATGGTTCTGAGCGACGAGTGGAATAACTCAAATTACAGTAAAACTGCGGAAGGCAAATTTGTCGAGAAGGTTATCTTCCAAATTCCTTTTTGGAGGGATGCTGGTGAGGTGGTCGCTATTTCAGAGCCTTTGGTGATGCGGATAAAGCCCAAATGGGCTATATATACAAGGCTCTGGATGCGGCAAAAGAGTCCATTCGAGCTAAATTTCAAATTTCAGGGCAGGGAGGGCAAAAGCAGGGAGGGCAAAAGCGAATACAGAATAAGGCCTGAAATTTAGCTTGAATAGACTTTTTCAAGACTTTTCATCGATTAGAATTCACGTTTAAGAATACAGAATAAGGAGGGCGAAAGCGAGTTCTTGTAGAGCCCCTCGACCGTATGAGAGACGTTTTCTAGAATCTTGTTAACCAAAAGATTCAAAATTCTATATAGGAACTTCTTGTTAATTTAATGTTGGCTTTCACAATAAAGGTCTAGTGAAGAAGGAGGATTGCCTTGGGTCCACAGAGCTTGAAATATTAACATTACTGCCTCTAGGAACAAATACTTGGAGAGCTTAACAACACTGCCTAGATCACAATGCCATGCTCAAATTTACACTTAAAAAACACTCTACACAGCTAACTAAGAGGAGGAAAAATGCCATTTCAAAGTTATGTTTTAATTCTTGTTGTGTAAACATTTTAAAAAGATATACACTCATTTTTTTATGGTTTTATTTTTTCTCCATTCTATGGAGTTATTATTAAATCTTATTTTCTTACCCACTTTTTATTTATTTTTTGGGTGTGTTTTCATTCCATATTGCTCAAGATATTAATATTGAAGATTTGTGTGAAAACTTTTTTGAATAGCTTGGTTTAGTTTTTCTAATTTTATTTGATAATATATATGTTTTTTTTTTCTTTCATAATAGTTTAAAATAAAATGAATGAATATATAATTTTGTGTATATTACAAAAATATGTGGATTAATGCTACATGATTCATAGGATTGTAAATGCTATATGGTTGAAGGGTTGTGAATGCTACATGATTCATATGATTGTGAATGCTATATGACATTAATGTTGAATGATTGTATAACTGGACTTTGTGTTTTATCTAAGTTATGATACTTGGTATACACATAATTATATCATTAGAATTTGTGGTTTTAGGTATTGTTAGGATTATGTGTTTGGATGTTCAAAATACTATCAGGAAATTTGGTTCTTAAGTTCTAAGAGTGACTTGGTAGAAATGGATGTTAATATCTAGCAATGAATTTTCCTCTCTGCCTACTGCCACCTATATTAATTAATGAATATCATCCATATTAGCATTAAATAGCTCTTATGTCATGTCTTACTTTAATGTTGATATGTTTGTGACGTATATACTATGCATTTGACCAATGCAATGCAATCAAAATCTCACAGCAATGACCCGGACCTCACATAGAGAGGGCAATTCAGGGGAAGAGAAGTTCAGCTTTTAAACTATACTATGAAGACAGTCTTTTCAGCTTTTCCATACCAATAAAAATCCATGCTAAATTAAGATTTCTTCTGCATAGAGAACTTGTTTTTTATAATTCCAAATCAAAATTATTTAAACAAACATAGATTGTTTTTATTATTTTATTAAATCTGTGGGTTCTTACCAAATTGAAATTTTGTTTCAAGAAGAAGACAAGGATTTATATTTTAAATCGAAAATATTTGAACAAACATAGATTGTTTTTATTATTTTATTAAATCTATGGGTTCTTACCTAATTGAAATTTTGTTTGAAGAAGAAGACATGGATTTATATTTTAGTTTTTTAACCTAATTGAAATTTTCTTTCAAGAAAAAGACAAAGGATTTATATTTTAATTTTTTCAAGGATAATAATAAATGAGAGTTAAAAGCTTAAAGTATAATTGGTGGTATTTGGATCTCCTTTATTTTATAAATGTATTTTTATAAGTGAAAAAGATTGAACTAAACAAAGTTATGATGGGGATACTAGGACTACCAATCAACCTTCTTCTTTTCAAGCAGAACGAGAAAACCACCCTTCATGCGCGTAGTTAAGTTGTGAATGAGATTTGGGTTTCCCATAAACGAATATTCAACCAGGCGCTGCAATCTGAACATAGAAACCACAGTTGCTTCAACATATTTCATATGAATAAACACCATATCTTTGCCAAGATAGACCCGCACATCACCTCGGAATACTACGAATTTGAAGGGCCTCTACGGATAAAATTTCCATCCTTATTCATCAATCTTTATGGTTTGAATTCGAGGCAGTCGATACCCAATATGGCATCCCTACGACCCATGGCATATGGGTGGTAAGTCACTCGAGTGCCTCTACGCATGACAGTCCCGTCAGGAAAAACATCGTTGTGGAGAGCGTGCTTGGAGTCTAAGAGGACCAGCAAACAAAGTCTCATTGATTCACAGATCGATGCATGTAGGTAATGCATGCTCTGCAAATTCTCGTATGAAAATACCTAGGATTTTTCGTACCATTTTGATTCAGGTTTAACGACCATGAGACATGAAATTTATTTGTGTATTGCTTCCAATATTCCTACAAAATGTTTACATGTACCATAAGATAGATATTTACATATGGGGATTTTAATACAAACTAAACATACAAACTTTAACACAAAGAATTTATATTTACGTGTGAATAATGAATTTCTGTTTACTCGTGATTCATCTTGCCAGAATATTTTTGTTACGCTCCCCGAGACCTGTAGAAGCCTTAAAATCTTCATTAGAATCCAGGAAGGTAGAGATGAGTTGGGGTTTTTGTTCAAGCAAATCCATGTGAGATTCAGGCACTTTGTCATCATTATACTGTGTTCCAAGAGAGAAGCTTCAATTTTAACAAGTTGCAACCTCCTCATTTGAATACCAACAAATGCATAGGCTTCAAGATAATCAACAAGCACCATTCTATTTCCCCACATGGTAATTATGTATCCAATCATCAATACTCACATAATATTGTTGCAATAAATCATCAATAATGATAATTTTTGTCCAACGCCAAAGTTGATGGGAGAAGAACTCTCAGCAACATCTCTTATCCAACTTTCCTAGTTTGTCATACATATTTGTATTCTTCCAACTGTCTACTTCCACATTTTCCATGGGACACTTGGTGGTCATGCATATCATATGAAACACAACTGTGTAGGTCCACCAGACACTCGGTTTGTACATCTAAAAACCCAAACTCCGTGAGCCAAAAATACATTGCATTGGAAAACACATGGGTGATTTGAAGGTTGGTTGGGATTTAAAAAATCAACATGCCAAGACGCCACCATGGTTTTGAAAAAAGTTTTATAGTAGAAATGAGCTCTACTAATGGAGCTAACCGAAGTTGCAGCACTTGAAAAAGAAAGAAAAACTTATGCAAATCTGAAGGTTGAATAAAGGTTTATGGGAGTCTAATGAACGGTCATATATATATAAATCTGAAGGTTGAATAAAGGTTTATGGGAGTCTAATGAACGGTCATATATATATATATATTAGTTATTTTGCAAAGAAATGTAACAATAATAAAATGACTTTGTGTTCATTGGATTGCAATTTACAGTTTCAAATATCACAGCTTACGACTTAAAGGGCTTCCACATTCCATCGTGATGGTTTTGGGATCTGCAAGGAGCGAAGGGCACCATGCCTTTTCCTTTACGTGTAGTGAAGAGAAAAGGTAAAAAGGAATTCAATGGAGTTGTTGTGTCTATCAAAACTTGTGCGCAAAAGGGGGTTTGCTTCTGCATCCATTACATCATGAAAATTAAGCAACAAGCTACTAATGGACATCCTCACTATATACTATCGATATTCAATAAGAAGCTTGACTTGGGATATTAAAAACTTGAAACAAAATTTTTCTTCACCTATCAACCTTATTTGGCCATTCAATGATCTTTAACACATGAGATTATAAGAGGACCCACGTGAATGGTCGATAGGAAAAATGGTGTCGCTTGTGTAAATTATGATGTGCATAAATTTTGATGTCTCACATAGTTCAAGTTTCAATTTCAAAGGTATAGTCTCTCCACATCCAAGTCAAGTCTCAGTTTCAAAGGTATAGTTCCTCCACGTCCAGGGGTTTCGAGGTTTTCTAAAGCTACCTAAAACTTGGAAAACTCCTATAACTATGCCCCTTAGATTTTTGGACCTTTTTTCTTTATAAGATTCCATTGGCATTCAAAGGATCGAGGCCAAAACATTGACTTATTCACTGGATGTTTTCAAATTTAAAAACTTTATGTACAAAAGCCTTTTGGAGGAAACTTATTTTCACTTATGTAGCGATTTAGAAGTTTGATATAACTTATTTTCACTTATTTTACTGGACTTGCTTTCATCACATAAACTTATATTATCTACACACAACTTTCTCTCATTTTTGAAACATATCGCAGTTCTCTTCGGTGTTTCATTTCTTCTTCTTTGGGGGTATGCTAGTAGATAGATGTATTTTACGACAAATCAATATTTACAAAATGGCAATTCTAGAAGGACAACTTTAGGAGAGATTTCCTGTTTAATAAATAGGCAATTCTAGAAGGATTATCTTTGGTGGTTTTTCTAGAAGGAACCTTAATAGAGATTTTCTATTATGGCCTGAAGCTTTAGTTATTCCTTTTAAATGGAATAAGTTGTGCATTGATTTCAGATTTAGACATATTGTATCTGGACAACTTTAAGAGAGATTTCCATTTAACAAATAGGCAATTCTAGAAGGAGTAACTTTGGAGAATTCTAGAAGGAACCTTAATAGAGATTTTATATTATGGCCTAAAGCTTTAGTTATTCCTTTCAAATGGAATAAGTTGTGCATTGATTTCATATTTAGACATATTGTATCTTACTCAATATTGTTTAACCTTTTATTATGACTTTATTTTTTAATTATTTATTTCAAAGTGATGTAATTTTCATATTAATTCTAAATTTATGTTTTAAGATAATGGTAATTAGAGTTTACAGCTTTATTTTCATTTAGAAGTAGTGTATGCATGAGAATATGAAGTGAAAACTGATGGATAATGGAAATAAAGCTAAACGTCTCTGGTTTTTCTTTTTGAGAGACGATTTGAAGGGTTTGTGCAGGCGGCTAGGGTTCCAACCCTAGTTTTCTTTTGTAGTTTCTTTTTTCGTGTCTTTTTCTCTCGGTAGATACCAGTGGTTTTCTTGTTTCCTTTCGGTGGCATCAGAGGGCTTGTTGGGGATCATTGTTGGCGGGGTTAGTTTTACCTTTGCATTTATTTGTCGGTGGCGGCCCTCTTCCTCTACAGCTCAACAAAACCTCGTGTTTTCCTTCTCCCATGGAGGAGGCTCTCAACCTATGTAGCATATCCTGTGGTGGCGGCGGCGGCAGTGGCTCATGTCCTATGCGGCACGACCTGTGGTGGCCACAGCGATAATGGCCGTCAATTTTTTTTCCTGGTTTTGTGTCTCCTACAGTGGCGGTTCCCAGAGGTGTTGCATCAGCAGTGCCTCTATTTTTTTTCATTTTCGTTTCTGCAACGGTATGTGTCTTGGGGACGTGGCTTGGATAGGGTTTGAGTATGCTTGTACAATTTCGTTACATGATGCATCTTGTTTCTTAGTGGTTGTTTTGCGGTGGGTTTGGCAACATTGCCTTGATGCACAGTGGCCCATAGAGCTCCACTTGCTACGGCGTCGGAGATGGCTGGGATGGCTTGGTTTTTCCTCGCTAGTGGGTGAGGTCCATTCTGGTTCACTCTTACCTGGTATGGCGTGACTGTAGCGATGGCCTTCTTGTGGTTTTTATGGTTTTGCTCTTTTGGAGTAGTTGGTCAGGTTGTTGGTTGTGGTTGCTCAGCTTGTTGAGCACTGTTTGTGATTTTTTTTGTTTTACTTTGGTTGGGAGCCTAGTTTTTTTTGCTCGGGTTGTTGAGCAATGTTTATAGTTTTTGACTGGGTATGATACCTAGTATCATTGATATGTATATGGTTACCTTTGATTCAAATGAATATCAAGGAACTGCACTTTTTCTTACGAAGAAAAAATGAAAATTGATTATGTAATTGGAAAAAAGTTTATGGTATTTTTTAGACTCCAAAGGTTGTGAGGATAATTTGTGGTTCCAGAAGTTCTTACATAACTTATGGAGACTGCATACCTCTAACATTTATAACTATCTATTTAACATTTGTATACTTCAATTGTCTTTTAAAATAGTTTTTGCATACACGTTAATTTTAGATATATGTCATCATTTACACTAAACCCAGTTTAGAGTATATGTCCATCACTCACACTTAACGCCCTATAGAGTGTTTGTAGCATCATTGACACTTAATGTAATTTGGACGTGATGGTTATTGATTAAATCAAAGGGATTATTATTATTGGCTCTCACAAAAAATCATCGTTTCAAACATGTTCATTCCTCCATAATACAAATTAAATTTTAACTCATGACATAATTCTATGGCATCCCTTTGAATCATGTTGACGTGTGATTGATATGATCGTCAATGTCTTAATTACTCTTGATTTGTCATTCGAATACATACATACATATAATTCATATTTTTTATTTTTTTATCAAAAATTGATTTATTTTATTTTATTTTAATTTATTAATTTTATTCTCTAATTGGATATTGGATGTTAGGGGTGAGGGATGTGGTGACGAGGCAACCACCACACCACAATGTGGTGAGGGGGAAGCCACCACAATACAAAGTGGTTAGGGGGAAACCACCACAACACAATGTGGTGATAAGACAAATGGGAGGCATTTAGACAAATGAACGCATGTAGAAAATGGTAGCATGCAATGAAGACTAAGTGAGGTCAAGACAAGTGACTCCTCGTACAATGCATTAGGTCGACAAAACTATTGAGCGTTAGGTCATTGCTCTGGGTTGATATTTTCATGATGGGTGCAAAGAAAAAATTACATTTCCTCGTGGTAATTTTTGGGGTTATCCAATGGCACAAGCTCAAGGCATTCCCACAGGATACAAGTTACCCATGACAAGACAGGGACCTGAAAAGAAGTCTTGCATCCCTCAACATCATTTTCCATTTCGCCCTCATAGGATCTATCCTCTTATGTCATATCACAACATTGTAGACTTAGTATGGTTATGATTTGGGGTTGGGGTCTATATTTATGTTTCTAGTTCAGTGTTATTGATACCATGGATGGTCATGTTTAAGGAAAACATGGCAATAGAGGCATAGGATAAGATCAGCATTTGAGGGAAATGAGGGAGGCTGAGGATCTCTAAAATCCCTGTAAAAACTAGAAAAGACATTGAAAGGGTGGAAACATGGATCAAAACAAAGCAAGAGTATATGTGCCTTGAGGATTGAAGCATAAATGGGGCATTGGATTCATAACGTGGGGTATTCATGGTCCAAGGACACCAAATACTACCAGAATGTGCCTCTCTTTTGGCAAATAGAGGCACTCATAAGCCAGGCAATGAAGAATAACTAGGAGGTGCACATTGAACTATTGTTCTAGCTAGACAAGGCTCTAGAACAAATTCAAAATCTAGACTAAAATCTCAATTTAATCCCCAAGGTTGCCGCAGGTCTTGAATTCACTGCTACTATAGACAAACATGTTCCTAGTCAAAAGGTACCCCTTATTTCCATTTCAGATAACTATACTATAGTCATAATCTTTATCTTCTTCTTCTTCTTTTTTTTGTTAATTCTATGTTATTCTAAATTATACACAATCAATATAAATAACATACTTTATTCTAATATATATATAGCTAATATAAACTTGAAGCAATTAAAAGATTGAATAATAACCATGTTTTTTTTTTCTACCAAACAACTTCAACTTTTGATATATACAATAGTAATATAAAAAAAATTATGAATTTTACCCCACCTACCTACATGGTAGGTATTTTTCCACAAACTATAAAAGACATCCCATCCCTTTTATCTCCATGTAATTTAATTTATAGTTTTTTATCTATTAACCTACCAATAAAATATTCTATAAACTTAGACGCCAAATGTCTCATCGCATGCCATAGACTTATGGGCATCTAATTATTATTATTCTAATGAAACGTGACTTTTAATTTAATGTAATTTCCTTTGATCGGCCTTTAAGTCAAACGATTCATCACACGCCATAGACATATAATTTTAGTTTTAAATGGAGTAAACTTTTTATCTGACTATTTGCACCACACGTGATGTGATAGCTCATGCGAGTCAGGTCGTCCAATCGATGCAAATGGTCAAGTAGAAAAGTTAGTTCGTTTTAAATGGAGCAGTACTTTTTAAGTTAATGTAACTTCTTCAATCTACTTAATGAAATCTTTTGTATAAAAAATTGGAATAATGGAAAATGCTTTTATGAATTTTTTTCTGTTAAAAAAAAACTTTTTCAATCTACTTATTGAAAAGGAGAAAATTAATAACACCTAATGAAAATAAAATTAACAATCTCACAAATATAATATAAAATTATAACTATCTATTTAATTATCTGAATTAAAATCCAATAAGAAGATCGTTGTGAGATCCTGTTTGTATTTCAAAATATTTTATGGGACTTTAAGTTTAAAAAATATTGAATATCTTTTTAGATATGGAGTTGTTGAAGTCAATGTAAATAGTAAAATTCCAATATCGAAAATATATAGTTTTATTCAATTTTTAAATGTCATTTTTTTAAAAATAATGTCTGATATTTAATAAAGAAAAATTATTAAAAAAATTTAAATATCGAATATTTTAAAAATATTTAATTTATATAATAAAAATATATTATTTAATAATTTATTTTAATAAAAAATATTAAATTTGATTCTAATTTTACTAATATTTTCAATTTACATTTATGAAATTGTAATCCACCCATCATAAACTATTTTAACCTCATATATGTTTAAACTATTTATGTCAAACACTTATACTTTCAAGTTATTTAATGATTTTAGGGTTGCATTTATTTTTTTAATAATAAAACCAAAATCAAATTGCAATGGACCACTCATAAACAATTTAACCTAATGTCATACATGAGGTATTTGTTTTCCTTACTATTTAAGTCCACAATGTCAATGACTTGTAGTTTCATTTAACCAGTATAGATCCATCTTAACTATGGCTTTACCAAGCGCCGAGAGGGATCAAGTTCTCTTGAGATACAAACTCTTTTTAATTTACAAAAATGTCTAATAAATATTCCTAGTTGGAAATGGTCAACTTGCTTAAGTAATTTAAAACTAGGGTAAATATCAGTATAAAAATGAGGTGAGTAACATTAATAATTATTTAAGCAAATAGATTTCCAAAAATTGTTTTACTTGTCTTTCTTTAAAACTAATAATGAATGTCAAGAGTAGGTAATGAGTAAACTAATCCATATAAATTTTTAAAATTTAGATTTAAAGAATAAATTGGAATTTGAAAATCATTTTACCATCAAATGAAGATTTTAAACATTTATTCAAATGTTTTTGAAAAATGACTTGTATTTCTTTATAACTAAAAATGAACATTTACATGTTAGGGTTAACCTTGACTAGTGGTTTAAAGCACGTGGTTTTAGTGGCCCGTGGTTTCTTGCTAGTTGTATTTTTTTTTTTCCAAAGAAAAAAATCGTAAATATTTTATTCACTTTCAGCAAATGGCCCTCAAAGTCCATTATACAAAATCCAACTATGAAGTTGTCATTTACATAACAATATTTGCCTCAGGAGGAGCACAAAAATCATTACCATATCCATAACTGATCAACAGTAAAGTTAACATTACATACAAGGTATCTTCAAAAAAGAACCAAAACCGAAACTTTTCAGAAGAAAAGATATCAAAATGCCATGCATTCAAATCAGTCTGATCTTAGCAGACTTTTTTCATCATTCCTGATCATTCAGGTCAGATCAACTGTGAATCATAGTGATCACAAGCAAATATAACCAGAGCAAAACAAGCTGGCTAAAATGGTCTCATAAATGAATGATAATTCATAAGCTGCGCAAAAAATCAGCGGCTAATAAATTGGCCATTTCCAGACCATCCAAAGAAAATAAAGTTCATATCCATGTCAACTCCATATAAGAAGAGGCCAAAACAGCCCGCTTATCAAGCTCTTAACTATGCTGCTTGAAATCACCAAAATTATGCAGAAAAGCATAAAATATCAGCAAGGCATCATGTCTCAACGATGGAACAGAATCAAATAATCCAGAATTTCAACAGAAATATCTCCAAAAATTTCCAGCAAAATAGTCATACGAATCTATCATGCAACAAGTACCAAAATACAGTCCTACAAACTGCATAATCAGTCAGCCCACAGAAACACATTAGAATACCTGAAATTTTTTTATAATTTCTTCCCCTCTCTGTTCACATGTACTCCAATAACCTTCAAGTAAGCTGCCACCAGCCTTAGCCAAAGTATCTGCTTTGAAGTTTCTTTCCCTATAAATGTGTTTGAAAGACACATAATCAAGACTATCAGCTAAATAGTGAACAGAAGAATCATGGCTAGTTCAAGATTTAGCAATCGATACTTACCAGATGCCCAATTTATAACTAACTGGGAGTCCCCAAAAACTTGAATTTTATCCAAGTTATGCTTCCGATTCAGCCTAAGGAGAAGCTTAAGTGCACATAATTTTGCAAAGTTATTGGTGCCCACACCTAAACCTGCTTTGAAGGTAACAAAATGCCTGTCAGAAATGAACAAAATACCTCCAGCCCCACAAATCATTGGATCCCCAGCTGCAGATCCATCAAAATAACCCCATGCATAAGATTGATCAATTTCTTCCACAAATATTGATCTGATAGAGACCACAGATGTGGTCAGAGGTAAATTCTTCAACATACCCAAGCAATAGCTTGATACCTGTGCAGGAGATGTGTCAAGATCCTCAAAGCAAGATCTGTTTCTTGCTTTCCATATGAACCAGATTACAATGATAGGTAAGGATTTAATAAATCCCACATCTGATAGAAAACACCAGTTTTTAAAACAAGCAGACAGGGAATCACCCATCCATAGATTATTGAGTTTCAGATGATCCTCAATAATAGACCAAACAGATTGAGTGAAGGGGCAATCTACTGCAATATGTAAATTGGATTCACTATTCTGTTTGCATAAGTAGCATCTCCCAGGACATTCTCTACCCCTCATGCATAGAACATCCCAAGTCAATGCTTTACCAGATAGAAGGAACCAACTGAAGATTTTTTATTTAAGAGGACACTTCAACTTCCATATGACCTTCCACCACCAGACCGATTCCACTTCTCTATTAATAAGTTCAGCATATCCCACTTTAGGTGAATACTTGCCTGTTTTTGATAAATTCCAAATAAGACAATCATCAGCATTAGAAAGTCTAACATGGCTGGACTTGAGAATGGCAATATATCCATTCCAAGCAGCAATCTCCTGAGGTTAAATAAAACCCATAGAATCTGCAGATAACCATTCTTGTGACATCAAAACAGATATACCAGGAATTCCAATATCAGAAAGAAAGTGGAAACCAGCCAATTGTAATCTTTCTATCATAGGAATAGGAAGAGCATATCTCCATTTACATCCCACCCACGGATCTAAACCAATATGAACAGCATTACCAGAACCAATCTTCCAGACCAGAAAATTTCCAATGAGATCAAAAGCCCAAAGAACAGCTTTCCAGCAGATGGAGATATTCTTTTTATTTTTAACATTAGATCTTATCCATTCCAGAATAGTCATTGGATAAATATACTTCTGTATTGCTATCTTAACCCATAAACCCGAACCATGAATGATATCCCATACCTTTTTAGCTGCTAGTGCCTTGGCAAATAAATTAGGGACTTTAAGTCCCCAACCACCCAAAGATTTAGGCATAGCAAGAAACTTCCATGATATCCAGGGTAAACCAGAAGAGTTCTGTTTACCCGACCATAGGAAGTTAAAGCATAGCTTCCTGATTTTGTCTATGACCCCCATAGGAACCCAAAAATGCATCCAATAAACTGGAATGGCCTCTAAAACAACTTTAATCGATATCAGCTTTCCTCCTTTGGACAGCCAACGGAAGCTCCAATTATGAATCCTTTGTTCAACTTTAATAATCAGCCAATCCCAATCCCTAATAAGATAACTGCAAGGTTTAAGATGAAACCCAAGGTACTTCATACCATTTTCAATTCTGTCAATAGGAAAACTGAAGATATTTTGTAAAGTAATAACTTCTAAATCTTCCAAACAGGAGTAGTATAAAGAAGATTTATTAACGTTTATTTGCATCCCAGATGCCTTACAAAAATGCATTAAAATCTCATAGAGAGTAGAGAGGGATAGTTCAGAACCATCATTAACCATGACGATATCATCGACAAAGAGAACATGAGTTAATATTGTTTCATTACCTAAAGATAAACCATGGTAAGTCTCATGCAAAGTAGCATGAAGAATAGCCCTCCCAAGGCCTTCAACCATAATAAGAAACAAAAGTGGTGCCAAAGGACACCCCTGTCTGAGTCCCCTACCAGATTTAAAAAAATTAGTAGCAACACCATTGATGAGCAAAGAGAAAGAGACAGATGAAAGACTGCTCATAACCCATGCAATAAAGTTTCCTGCGAAACCCATTTTAGCAAGAATAACCCGAAGATAAACCCAGCTGACTCGGTCATAGGCCTTAGATAGATCAATCTTAATCATAACAGCTTTAACGGATTTAACATGCATAGAATGCATAGCTTCCTGAATGACACCTACAGCATCGTGTATCTGTCTTCCCAGCAAAAACCCAAACTGTTCACCATAAATACATCTACTCAAAACCTTTCTAATTCTGATCGAGATAATCTTACCAATGATTTTGTATACAAAATTACACAGAGATATAGGCCGAAAATCCTCAAAGGATAAAGGATTATCAATCTTAGGAATAAGAGCTAGAAAAGTAGAGTTAGAAACACCTGGAATCTTGCCACTTATCCGAGACGATTCAATAACTCTTAAGAGGTCATCACCTAAAACATCAAACAGACATCTATACACCTCAACAGGAATACCATCCGGTCCAGGACTCTTATCATTTTTGCTAATGGATAAAATATGTTTGATATCTTTAAGAGTAATGGCTTGCATAAGCTCAGAATTTTCATCCTCAGAAACAGAACATGGGAAATGACCAGCACTATGAACAATTTCTGGAAGGTGGAGATCAGCTTCTTCTTTAAAAAGGCTTTCAAAATGTTGTATCCCAACCTCAGCAATAGCCTCAGAACCTTCCACAAGATTTCCAGAATCATCATATAGTTTCCAAATTGAATTGCGGCATTTCCTATGAGCTGCAAATTTGTGAAAGAAAGGAGTATTATCATCACCACACCTCAACCATAACTCCCTACTTTTCTGTCATGCCTCCTTTTCCCAGAAAAGTAGAATAACACTCTTGCGAGATTCAATCTCAATCAATAAATCCTTATCAACCACTGATGAAATACCAGAAATATGTCTATCATGAAATCTTTTCAGTTCATATTCAATATCAACCAAATCTTTAATGTTCTGAGCTTTTTTTTTCAGTGGCCACTTAGTAGCAATTACTTTAATTCGTTTAAGATTCTCACTGAATTGAGCCGCAGGAGATAAAGCAGATCGAACATCAAAAAGAACCCAAGAATCTTTTAAGGCATCAACCAAATCAACATGATCCAGCCATCCTGCATTAAATTTGAACGGACTATGGGCCTTAGAAGTCTGAGAAGAAATTTGCAGGAATATAGGTTGATGATCAGATATACCTCCACACCCAATACATTGTTTAAGAAGGAAATCACAATCTAGGAAATCAGTCGAGACTAACACACGATCCAATCTTTTGCAAATACCCTCAGAACCAACTCTACGGTTACTCCAAGAAGGAATAGCTACCAAAGGGTTAATGTCAACAATCCCCATACTGTCCAGTATATTGTGAAAGAAATTAGTTAATGGGTCTACTTGAGCATTAACCCCCCAAATTTCGGAAAGTCCCAATGAAAAATTAAGATCACCTCCAAAAACTAAATAAGGAACCCTGAGGCAGTCCGACTTGATCAATTTATTTCAGAAAGATTCCCTATCCTGATAGGTTGCATAAAGATTAACAAAGGATATTTCTTATGTAAATCGAATGAAAATAAAACAGCACACAACCCTGCTTTCATAGCCCAAGCATTTTGAAAAAGAAATTTACAAGACTTCCATCCCAAAATAAGTCCACCCGATCGGCCCATAGCATCCACCGAGATGAATTGCCATCCATGAATCAAAAATTCCAAGTGTTGAACCAAACCACACCCCTCAATCATCGTTTCTTGAATAAAAATAACATCAACTACATGTTGATCGATAAGTCTCTTAACTGCTAGTTTCTTGGGAAGACTAGCCAAACCCCTAACATTTAAGGACATAAGGATCATAAAGAAATCTTGTTAAGGGCAATTTCTCTAAGGTCCCCAACACTTCTCTTTACAGGATGTAAGACATTTCCATCCCCAATCAGATCCTGAGCTATTACATGATTCCCTGGCTTATCCTTGACAGGCCGAGTAGTCTCTTGAACAGATTTAGAACACGATCGAAGATTGTATCCCTTGCTAACAATTTCCTTGCAAGGAGATACAAAACCCAGATCCTTCAAAGACCAATTCGGAACAGAAGAAGATAAGGCCTCAGTAGAAAGGTTCAGAACTGGATTTTTATCAAGAACGTCCAAAGAATTAGAAATACTTAACTATTTAAGATTGGCTAATGGTTCGAAATCAGGAGAAATTGAGTGCAGATCCAAATTCTCATCCACAGACACTCCAGCCTTTGCTGCAGACTGAATCCCATCTTTTTTTACTCTCCAGACCTTAGACGATGAATGTTTATTAAATGGAAGAGAGAAATCATCAACCAGATGTCCAAACTCATGGCATCTGAAGCATCTAAAAGGGATTCCCAGATAATCCAGTGGCTGAAAGAAATCACTATTACCCTTTTTAATAACCAGCTCCGCAGGTAAACCCAGTCAAAAATCTAAAAGGACTAGAACCCGGCCTATGCAACAAACCCCAGATTTTAAATAAGTAAAATCAGTTTCCAAATGAGTTCCCAGAGTATTCCCAACAAGTCTGAAAAAATCAGCAGACCAGTATTCAAAAGGTAAATTTGGGAGTTTGACCCAAATAGGAACTTGGTCATACCTTTCCTTCCGTGGATCAAATAAGGGTGTCCACCTTTTGATAAGTAGGCCAGCATTATCCCATTTCCAAACACCAGCTAGGATCCTATCAGCCTCATCCACTGAAGAAAATTTAAAAGCTATCCAACCCCTTGGAAGAATATAAATCTCAAGACAAATGCTAATAATCTCATTCCAAGTCTTTACAGCCCACCCATGTAGATATTCAGCATTATAATTACACCTTCCAAACCTCCCAACCAAGGTCAAAGCATTAGTGAGAACTATATCATTTAAAAGAACGTCTTCCCCCAGAGTCATTAAAACCGGATTTATCTTCTTAATGGACTTAGGCATCCTTTTCTTAGACTTAGATAAAGCCTTACTATCAGAAGATATAGGGGCATGAACCTGTTCAATATCAGAGGCTTTAGACTTGATGGATTCATGATTCACATCAGACAATGGATTAATTCCCAGATCTGCATTCAAGCCTTTACTAACTTTTAGTACCTTCCCAGCTTCCTAAGGACAAACCGAAAATTGCTTGTCAACCTGAAAACCAGAAACTTTATGAATATGATCACAAGCAACCTTTTCGCTGTTCATCATGCCCAGAGAAACCGAATGGCTACCCAAGTTCAAGGAAGAAGGCAAAATCCCAACCAAATTTCTACTCCCATTCAACTGTAGATCAGGTGAGATTTGCCCGCGGCACTCCAAGCAAGTGGCGACCTAAACAATTTCCGAACAGTCCTTGAGCTATGGACCACAACACGTGAACTCCCTATCTCCCAAAACCTTCCCAGGAGAATAAACCACAGAAACACGTTTATCCTCACCAGAACCCAACCGGGAAATAGACATAAGACCCTCGGGGGCTAAAACAATAGGAAATAAAGGATTCATACGAGGCAGAGATCGTCCGCCTATAAATCCACCATCCAGACAGCCATCAGGAGAAATTACCTTGTCCAAAGTATCATCCAGACCAAGGACAGATCCCAAATCTCCCTGGTAAAAGGGAAAATAGGTCGCAGAGACCCGATTCACCAATCCAATATCCTGTTTGGTAACTATCAAATGCCCTAGCGGAGTACGAGCCAGGGATTTCGTCGCTCGAAGCAACATTAAAACAAAACGAGCTAAATACCCAACCCAGAAAGACCAAGATATACCAAACAACACCAGTACTGGATAAACACCTCTAAAGGCAGGGCTCAATAAACAAGTATACACTCCCTATAATCGCTGCACAAAATAGTGAAGATGAAAAACATCCACAGCCTTGATCAATACACGCATCACATTCAAATCAATGAGGGAAGGTATCCACAACAAAACGAGGCATCCACAGCTTTGATCAATACTAAGCAAAACCAATGAACAAACCAATGATCAATACTCAGTAAAATTAATACTCAGCATCCACAGCATACTCAACATACTCAGCATCCACAGCTTACTGAGCATAACCAAAACTCAGCATACCATAACTCAAGCAACACGAACATAGCAAAGATGAGAAGCATCCACAGCAATGATCAATACACGCAGCACAAACCTATCATAGATGAAAGGCATCCATAGCATACGAGACATCCACAGTATTGATCCTTACTCAGCACCAATGATCAATACTCCAAAACCAAAGATCAATACTCAGCAAAACCAATACTCAGCATCCACAGCATCCACAGCATAATCAGCATACTCAGCATTCACATCATCCAAAGCATACTCAGCATCCACAGCATCCACAGCGTACACAGCCAAAAACGATACTAAGCATCCACAGCTACAGTGATCGAAACTTAGCACAACCAATACTCATCAGAACCAAATCAAGGCATCCACAGCATTGATCAAATTTCCCCAGTGATCAATACTTAGCAAAACCAATGATCAATACTCATAACCTATGATCAAACATTCATCCAGCATTGATAAAAAGCTTCACAATGATCAATATTTCGAGTCATCCACAGCATTGTTAAAAGGCATCATTCAGCCAGTGATAGAATACCATATCCAATGATCAATACACAGCACCAAAAGTCAAAACTCAACAAATCTAGGCATCCACAGCAAAACCAATACTCAAAACTCAACAGAAAAAAGCATCCACAGCTGATGGAAAGCTTCATACATTACTAAGCACGGTTCAAATTCGAATCGTAGCAAAGGCACACAGAAGCATTCACTACTATCAAAAGATCTTCGCAAACGGCTAAGAAAATCCAGAATACCATACACCAAAACGCTAAGAAATCCAGAACACCATACACCAAAGATCTTTGCAAACGGCCAAGAAAATCCAGAACACCATACACCGAGACCAAACTTTATACCTCACGCCCTAGAGCAAGAACAGCTCTCTAGTAGGAGAAACATTAAACGATGAGGACAGCGGAAAAAACCCAATAAACATACCTGCAAAAAACGCTTTGATGCCATAATGCAGATTCATTCGAACTCTACCAGTGCCACACTGCGCCTCAGGAATCAACACTCATTCGCCATACAAACACCACCTCCAAATGCGGCTCTGCAAAGAACGCTTTGATGCCACAATCCAGATTCATCCGAACTCTGCCAGTGCCACACTGCGCCTCAGGAATCAATACTCATTCGCCATACAAGCACCGCCTCCAAATGCGGCTCTGTCAAACAAGATTAGGCACTATCCTAATTTGTCCAATATCCGGCACAATCCCTACTACACACGGCCACCAAAACCATCCACCGCTAGGCACGAAGAAAACCCAAAACAGACCGAAAAAAAATCTATGTCAAAGACACCAGTAAACAATACTGACGGCCAAATTTCACCAAGAATTCCAGCGTAACCAAACTTCCAGAATAGCCCCAGAAACCAGCAAACTCCAACGGACTGGTAAAAATATAGTCTCCAGAAGCAGGAACTCCAGAAAATGGAGCAAGACGGGGCTCTACAAAGCCAAGCACTTCAAAAACTCTGTCTAATACACAACCCTCAAGAGCTAAGAAACGTCGCCGCAAATAAGCCAAAGAACCCTATCACCAATAACCACGAAACCCAACAAAACGTGGCATATCCTCTGTATTAAAATGGCGACAGCGCAAAAAACCACTCCAGAACCGCTGCATTCAGAAATATCAAGAAATGCCAAACTACTTGGCCAAGAAAACCCAGAAAAAAAAACGCAATTAACCTCGGCTCAGGCTTCCATCACCAGTTCTTTGGATCTAGTTGTATTTTGCCAAAGTGAGAAGGAGAGATGATCTTAGCCTTGGCCCACCAATAATAAATCTATTATTGAAGTTTGGTTTTTCCCTACCAGGTTTTATTAAATTTTATATGTTCTTGGTTTTATAATATCTTCTTACTAAAGTCAATTGAATTTACTACTTAGTTTGTAAGTATTGCCCTAATATAGTTGTATATTTATATGAGTATAATATTTTTATTTTTTACATTATAAGCCAACATGTTATAAGTTTTTTTGTTTGACTTTTTATTATTATTATTTTAATGAGCCAACATGTGCCACGTCAGCGTTACAGACAGGACACATCTCACCCACCCATTTGAGCTGTAGAAAGCGCCTCTGGGCGCAATAATAATAACTAGCATAGCCCCCAATGCGGGGAAATGAAACACCGAAAAGAACTTGGTATGTTTAAGATAAACGTAAGTTATGTGTAGGTAGTGTGAAAATAATTTTTTTTTTTTTTATTATTATTTTTATTGTAAGGTGAGAGTTTAGTAAAGATAAGTAGGAATACTTATTAGAAATTTTTGTAAATTAAAAAGGGTTTGAACTTCAATAGAACTTGATCCCTCTAGGCGCTTGATAAAACCATAGTCAAAATGAATCTATAATAGTTTACCATACAACATAATATATACACTTTCTTTCGGAAGCAAACACAAACACATTGAGAAAATGAAAAAAATTGCAAAAAGTAAATTATAGGGGAGTTAAACATCTACCTTCAATCTATTTATGCTTAGAAATCATTGGTGTTGAAATCCTTGCTTATAAATACCTTATGCCCAACTTAGAATCAATCCCACAAGAACCCCAATCTTATTTTTTTCCACTGTTCTTACTTCAAATTAAATGGAAGTGCAAATCCTAATATTATATTTAAACTCTTAAATATTTGGATCATAGAAACTCATCCTAGAATTGCAACTTCATAATTTATTAAAATCCCCATTTATTTTTTATTACACACAAGCCACTTCAATCCCATTCATTTAGAGGTAGAGATATTCATACAAAATAATGAAGAATTCCATCAAAGCTATATGACACCCTTCATCAACCTATTATATATTCATAAATTAATAAATTGATAGAGAGAAATAACTCGTTCAATGATATATCAATAGAAACCAACTTAGGTAGACTCATAAGATTAAAAAAAAGTTTTATTCAAACTAACAGAATAACAAGAAGTAACTGAAGTAAAAAAAAAAAAGCTAAAACAAAGTTTTATTAAACTAACAAAATAAATTTTCTCTTACAGATAAAGCCCAATGAATCAATTTTGAAATTTCTCATAGATTGCACACTTCCTCTTTACGGTCATGCCATTTATACAAAAAATTGCTAATGGATTGATCCTCTTCACTCAAATGCCATTTATACAGAGAATTGACAGTGTATTGATCCTCTTTATCGGAATGTGATTTATACAAAGAATTGGTAGTAGATGGAGGTATTATTGTTGAACCAATCTGAAGTCAAGACTACAACCAAAATTCAACTTGAAAAAACTTACTTTGGCTTCCATTAGCTTGGCCTCAGTGTCGTGCAAGAACACCCATCAACGTGAGAGACGAATATATTTTGTGCATTTTCAAAACCTCTCCCTATTGAAACCATAACAAATGGATAAGTGAGGTAATTGGTGGTAATGAAGTGAAACCGTCATCGAATTTACTCTATTGCGACACCTAAACCATTCGAGAGTGCCAATTGTCGTCCTTCCACCTAAATCCAAATATAAAATATTTGAAACCCTTAAAGAGAACTTGTGTTTTCAGAACTTTGCCCAACATAAACCTCACAATCCCTATAGATTTCCTCAGG
>LPNX010460270.1:78913-91862 GCA_001517045.1 Pseudotsuga menziesii | reverse complement strand
TGGCCACCCACCTATTCCACTTGGACCCCCACCATTGTTTCTTTCAATTTTCCAGTTTCCTTAATTGTAGCACAATTTACTATTTTTGGCAGTTTTCGAGTCCTAAAACTTCCGGAGCCGTTTTGAGGCCCTAAACGATGTATTTTCGGCATCGAATGGTCGGGTAAATATGAGTCCATTTTGGACTGAATATTTGTTGTTTATGGATGTATTCCTTGAGGAGATCTTTCTAACGATGTATCATGCGCGTCAAACGGAGGTAGTATGCCAAAGTTACGACCCCAGGAAATTAATGTACCAAGTTACCCAACGGGGCCCACATTCTGACGTTTCACCTCCTAGGGTTAGGTTTTTGGATGTGTAGGTTTTCCATTGTTTCTCAATAATATATAGGCCTTCAAGACTCATTGTAACACAAATTTCAGAGGCATGTAGCCACCACATCTCTTCTCAGAAATAAGCTACCAGCACTAGCTAGTTTATTTCCATTCTGTATGTAAACAAGTTTCAGTTCTTTGGTTAATGAAATGAAGTGTTATTTCTGTTGCATATTTGTTTCTATGGTTATTTGTGTATTTTGTTGCGTTCCTGCATAAATCTGAATCAGTGGTATCAGAGCAATCTGCTCTTTCTCTATCATTCTTTGCATGTCCCCAATGAGGGCGGGGTATAAAGAGTTAGGGCTCAATCTAGTTGAACCTTTGCAAGATCAGCCTCACAAATCCCGACAGCCTCCCATGGGGGATGAAAAGAAAGACGAGGGCGCATAATATCCTATCAAAATGTTGCTCGAGGAGGCCCTTGAAAAACAAAGGAATGCGATGATGGATAACTTCACCCAGATCCTTCAACGACTTCCCACTGGCGGTGCATCTGCATCTGGAAGCCACTCTGGAGGTGCAACCCCTTTTAAGGTACAAGTAAACTTTGACATTCCCATATTTTATGGTAGAATAGATGCAGACATTGTAGATAGATGGTTGAATCTATTAGAAGGATATTTCTCGGTTCATGACTTTTTCGACCGGGAAAATATTACTTTTTCACTACTCAAAGCCGCCCCCCATGTCAAGGACTGGTGGGAAACCTACTGTGAGAGAAAGGATGAGGAGGAACCCTCTATGTTCTCGGCCATACCCACTTGGAATTCATTCTGAGATGCCATAAATGGACAATATTATCCCATGGGGAGCTATGAGGACAAGCACATACAATGGACTATGCTGCGGCAGCAAAGAGATCAAGATGTGCATGAGATGATGAATATGTTCCATACCCCGCACACCAAGTTGGGTATCAAAGATTTAGAGAAACATTTGGTGCTGAAGTACCGCAGTTGTCTGCACAGATACATTCAGGAGGAAATAGAGTTCCTCGACATCTCCTCGCTTGGTACGGCATACTGGTATGTTGTAAAAATTTAGCAAAAATTCAAACAGAAAAAGCGAGACTTTGGATCTACGAATCAAAAGCAAGCGAAAGGTGCCCCTAAACCACAGAACCAAGGACACAACCAAGGCATGGCGACTCAAGAAAACTTTCCAAAGCCACAAGCAAAGAACAACACTGCGAAGCCAAAGAAGGAAGCAAGAAAGTGGTGCGAGTTCCATAAGAGCCCCACTCACAACACCAGTGAGTGTCAGGCCAAGCAGTCACTAGTGGCCGAGATAAAGGCTTTCAAATCAAATGCATACTCTGACATTGAATCAGAACCCGAGAAGGTGAATGACAGAGGGAAGAAGATTATCGATGTAGAGCCCAATGCCACTGTTGCCACCACAAAGATCCAAAAGGAAGAACCAGAAGATTCAGAGGAGGAGAAGCGTCTTCTCCACTCCCAAATGTGGGTAAAGGGCTCCCCACTACAGTTCATTTTCGACAGTGGGAGCCAAAAGAACCTCATTTCAGGAGAGGTTGTGAAGCAGTTAGGCTTGTCGACCACAGCACACCCATAATCGTACAACATAGGGTGGCTTCACCAAGGATGGGATCTTTGTATCAGCCAGCAGTGTCATCTTCCATACAGCATCAAGCCCTTCACCGATGAGGTATTATGTGATATTGCTCCTCTTGATGTTTGTGATGTATTATTGGGTCAACCATACTTATGGAAGCGACATGTTGTGTATGAATCTCGACCTCGCGCTGTTATTATTACGTTCGGAAATAAGTTGTACAGGATACCAGAGGTTCCACCTCTTGCCACTATCTCTTTGGTTATTGCAAAATAATGCAGTAAGCTCATTTCCAAAACTGAGAAATATGTTTTCTTGATGATCCGCCCTCAGGGCAAGAAGAAAATCGTGGCCACGACCTCCAGACAGAGCCCATCCGCACGACAACAACAAATGGAGAATGTCATGGAGGAGTACTGGGACATATTCACCTCACCCACAGGGGTTCCTCTGCACTGTCAGGTCAAGCACCCCATCGATCTGACCCTAGGTGCACCGCTGCCCAATGGACCAATCTATCGACGCTCCGTTCTGGAGAATGATGAAATCAAGAGGCAAATTCAAGAGCAGCTGCAGAAGGGTCACATCCGGCCAAGTTCATCACCCTATGGGAGCCCGATCGTGTTGGTACAGAAGAAGGATGGGACTTGGAGACTCTGTATTGACTATCGGGCGTTGAACAAAATCACTGTCCGGAATAGGTATCCGATCCCATAGATTGATGACCTCCTGGACCAACTTAAAGGGGTGAAATGTTTTATCAAGATCAACTTAAATTCCGGGTATCACCAAGTACCGATCGAACCGATCGATGTGTGGAAGACTTCCTTCAAAGCCAAGGAAGGCCTTTTCGAATGGTTGGTCATGCCTTTTAGGCTGACGAATGCTCCTGCAACCTTCATGAGACTGATGGATGACATCTTGCATCCATTCACCAACTAATTTGTAGTAGTGTACTTGGATGACATCCTGATATTCAACCAGACTTGGGAAGAGCACCTCCACCGCATCCGACAGGTCCTCCAAACGTTGCGGCAACACAAGTTGTGTGCCAATTTGGACAAGTGCACTTTGTCATGACCCAGGTTCAATATCTGGGATACATTATTGATGATTATGAGGTACATGTGGATCCAACCAAGATCCAAGTCATTCGGGATTGGCCAGCCCCAACTACTCTAACAGAGTTTCGCAGCTTTCTGGGTCTTGCTAATTTCTACCGCAGGTTCGTGTTGGGATTCTCTCATATCACTTGGCCCATGAGTCAAGTCACCAAGGGAGGAGCAAAAGAAAAATTCTTCTGGTCAGAAACTCAACAGAAGGAGTTTGTAGAATTGAAACATCGTCTCTGTTGCGCCCCAGTGCTCACATTACCAGACTTGCAACAACCATTTGAGATCGAGACAGATGCCTCTGACTATGCTATTGGGGCAGTCCTTACTCAACAAGGGCATCCAGTGGCATATCACAGTGAGACACTGTCCGACACAGTCCGTAAATATCCCACTTATGACAAAGACATGTATTCCACTGTACAGGCTTGTCGACAATGGAAGCATTACATTTTGGGGAAGGAAATGATTATCACACATACCATCGACCCCTGCAGTTCATACAGACACAAGGGAAGTTACAGAATGATCACCATCAGAAGTGGTCCACATATCTACAACAGTTTCATTTGAATATCAAGTACAAGAAGGGAAGCACCAACAATGTTGCAGATTGCCTCAGCCGACCACCGATCGTGGCGATAACCACCATGCTCAACTCTTGTCGGCACGAGACCTCTGATTTGTTGATTCTCTACAAGAGTGATCCAAAATTCAGCCACACATACAGGATGCTCTTGGAGGGAAACCAAGTTCCAAATTTTCACCTCCAAGATGCACTACTATGTCACATGGGACACCTTTGTGTTCCTTCAAGTGAGCATGCCAAGATTATTTGGGAAGCGCACTACAGTCAGGTCGCTGGGCATTTCGGGGTCAAGAAAACAGTGGCAGTACTGCAAAATTATTTCTATTGGCCGAACCTTCGACAGGACGTCAGGAAGTACATCTGATCCTGCACTGCCTGCGCCATTTCCAAACCGTCCCTCAAGAAGCAAGGCCTCTATACTCCATTGCCTACCCCTAGTCGAACTTGGGAATCCATCTCCATGGATTACATGTCGGGCCTTCCTTCTACTAAGCACAGCAATGACTGTGTGTTCGTGGTCATCGACAGATTCTCAAAGATGGCCATAATGGCAGCCTTTAAGAAGAATATCACAACAAAATCCACTACTAAACTCTTCTTTGAACGATTGTGGGTACACTTTGGGATCCCATAGTCTATAATCTCAGATCGGGACAGGAGGTTCCTTAGTACATTCTAGTCTAGCCTATGGTCAATGCTAGACACCAAGCTCACAAAGTCCACAACTTTCCATCCCCAGACTGATGGCCAGACAGAGGTCGTCAACCGGATGATTGTACACATTTTGCGCATGTACAACTCAAAGCATCCATGCACATGGGATGAGAGCCTCCCCTACATACAACATAGCTATAACCGGGCCCTCCACAGTTCCACCGACCACATCCCCTTTCAGGTGGGATTGGGATTCCAGCCACTATGTCCCATTGACGTAGCCATGCCATTTGCAGCTACTTAGGCTAATTCAGCTCATGTCCAGTTTGAAGTTTCTAAGGCGAACAGCTTCATTGAGTGCATTCAGCACATTCACCAATAAGTTCATGACACATTGGATAGATCCAATGCTAAGTACAAGCAGCGGCATGATCAGCATCGGGTGCAACACAACTTCCAGGTGGGCGACAAAGTGTGGCTACATTTGCAGAAGGACTGCCTCACTGGACCCCACCACAAGCTTTGCCTACTCCGATATGGGCCATACACCATCACCAAGGCTGTCAGGGACAATGCCTTCGAGCTCAGTATTCCACCATTCCTTGGTCTGCACCCAATGTTCAATGTGGACCGCCTTCGGCCCTACTTTCCACCTCTACTGGACACATCAGACGTGGCATAACAACTCACACCAATAGAGTTAAACCCCAATTGCATGGAACAATCTAGAACTAATCGAATTATGGACACACAAATCAAGAACACCCACCAGCAGAATATCCAGCTATATTGAGTTGTCAAAGCAGGCCAACTCCTTCACCAGGGAAAGTGGCTCACCAGAGACCAAGTTCAGCAGAAGTTTCCTCATCTCATGGAGGAAGTCAACACAACGGGGACCATTGCTTCCTAAGGGGGGAGGAATGATCCAAGAGGATATTGGTGGCCACACACCTATTCCACTTGGAACCCCGCCATTGTTTCTTTCAGTTTTCCAGTTTCCTTAATTGTAGCACAATTTACTATTTTTGGTAGTTTTCGGGTCCTAAACTTCTGGAGCCATTTTGAGGCCCTAAACGACGTTTTTTCGGCATCGAATGGTCTGGAAAATATGAGTACATTCTAGCCTCACTATTTATCATTTATGGATGTATTCCTTGAGGATATATTTCTAACGATGTATCATGCACGTCAAACAGAGGTAGTATGCCAAAGTTATGACCCTGGGAAATTGATGTACCAAGTTACCCAACGGGACCCACATTCTGGCGTTTCACCTCCTAGGGTTAGGTTTTTGGATGTGTAGGGTTTCCATTATTTCTCAATAATATATAGGCCTTCGAGCCTGATTGTAACATAGAGTTCAGAGGCATGTAGCCGCCACATCTCTTCTCAGAGATAAGCTACCAGCACTCCAGCTAGTTTATTTCCATTCTGTATGTAAACAAGTTTCAATTCTTTGATTAATCAAATGAAGTGTTATTTCTGCTACGTATTTGTTTCTATGGTTATTTGTGTATTCTGTTGCATTCCTGCATAAATCCGGATCAATGAGTTGCTGGATTCACGTTGCAGGGTTTTGGATGAATGACTATTCTATGGCTCCAGGTGCTGAATCTTCCTGTATCTTTCATTTTCCTTCCAACATTTAGCTTAACCACATGAATTTCCACTGGTTTATAGGTGGGAGGTCTCTAATGGCTGGAAAATTCTAATGAGTGATTTGTATTTGAATCTTCCTGTATCTTTCTTTTGCCATTTAACATTTGGTTTGTCCACATGAATTTTCACTGGATTAAACACCCAAAGGTTGTTTTGTCTATGTTCCAGAGCGACTGCAATCTGGAAATATTTTTAGAGATGAATTTCGATAAGATTTCGATATCTGTTTCCTATAACAGATAGTTTAACATCATTTCCATTGACGCTATGAGTACCTGAGGAACTGTTGTTACTTTCTATCTAGGACACTTCGATGAGATCTTCTTCTACATCAACTTGGTGGGCCTTTAAATCGACGACCACCTATTGTAAATGACCACTTATTCCTTGGAATGAGACTAGGTACTTACCTCCTAGCACCACTTCCCTCCTAGCTATCGTTGAAACTGTCTCTCGACAATAGATGGGACCGTCCCTTTTACCACTCATGTTGACCAGTTTACATGGATCGGTATGAGGGCGACTTAATCGACCTGCAGAAAATACCTTACTTTGACCGTAGTTGATAAGACCATAGTGTAACCTGCACTCTAAGAAAACCGACAACAACTAACACAGATATCCATTTGCGTAAGGCTCTTCATTAAATTATATAAATACAGGGGGCGGCTCCTCATTCGCTGCCGACAAATGACAAAAGTTTGAGGAGAATCGTCCCTTAAATAACACCTTCGGAGTAATAATTTTTTTAATCAAAATGGATATATTTTTTATTTATGATGAAGAACCAACGGTCAGAGATGACAATTGCCATTCATTCAGTTTACACAATCACGAAAAAATACTTCGATAGGACCAAACCCTATGCAAAATCTTGTAGATAAGGAGAGAGACTCTCAATAGAACAAATTACAAAATTATGAAACTCAGATTAAGGGATTGGATGAAGGAGGTTGGGTTCTCCATTGATGTTAAGGAATCCCTACAGAAGCAGGCACGCTTTGTTAGCCAATGTATCTGCAAGATAGTTAAGGTTCTGAAGGATGTGGAAGGAAGAAACTGAATCAAACTCTTTCAATAAAATCTGAATTCTAAGCAGGGATTTATTCAAGGCAGAGTTGTTGAAGCAGTCAATTGAATTTAGCACTTTAATCAACATCTCAAAGTCATCAAAGATTTGGATTGATTTGTATCCATTATCCTTAGCAATTCGAATCTCCATAAGGAGGCCATTGCTTTCAGCCTGATTATTTGACATGACTCCAAGTCCCCAACTAAAACTGAATTCAATCAACCTATATGGAGAGGAAACAAAGCCCCCAACACCTGATAATTCAAGATTCCCCTTGGAAGCACCATCGGAAAAAAAAAATTCAGAAGGAGAATTCATCCATAAAAAAATTAAATCTTCCCGAGTCCCATGGAAACGCCAGGGGATAGCACTAACATGTTTGTTGCAAGTCACCTTTCTCGATACAATAGAGCTGAAGCCTAACCAATTTGAAAATGCTACGTCCAATGGAGAGGAGGAAATCACATTACCAGCTACTTCAACAATTAACAATTTGGCATTAAACGCCACTATCTACGGATTCAGAGAATGAGAGTTAAAGATACAATTGTTCCTAGAGAGCCAGAGTTTCCACCAGATTATTTTAGGAATCGAATGCCAAGTCTTATGCCAGACAGCATCATCACTGATTTTATGGGGGCATCGATCATTCTAGTTGAGATATAAATCTTTGATATAATTGTGTACACGAACCGGATATCTAGTGTCGTGGAGCACCAACGCCCACACCAGTTTAGAAAATTTGCAACCAATAAAAATATTGTCAGCTGATTCAAAGTCTGATTTACAAAAACAACACCATAATGGACCATTAAAACCACATTTTAGAAGATTATCGCCTGTCAGCACCTTGTTGTGCAAGAGAAGCCACAAAAAAAAATTTACTTTGGGTAGGCAATGCGGTGACCAAACTGACTTCTAGATCGTCGAGGGAAGACTTGAAGGGAGAGAGGCTTGAAGTTTGAAAAATCCATTAGCAGCAGAATAAAAACCAGAGATTCCCCAGCCCCATCTATCTTTATAGGAGCTGTGAATTGGAGCAAGACCAGACAAGGAGGATAGCAGCATATTTTTTTGGGGAACCAGACTGTCAGGAATATCAGGAAAAGACCAACATAGCCAGTTACCAACTCTGTACCAAGAGTTAATGTTGGCCAAGCAAAACAGGCCTCTATTAATTCTCCAATCCATAATATCTACTAGTGAAGTGACAAAGGAAAGGGCAGGGTATCCTGAGATATTGTCCTCCCAGAGGAGGATCTTCTTCCCATTGCCAAGGGTTCGATAAAGGTGTTGATTAAATTTGTCGAGGCCTCTTCTACAGGAATTCCAAATAGTTGTACCTGAGGGAGTATTGGAGGGTGATATATTTCTCAATGAACCACCTTTGAGATATTTCATTCTGAAAATATTGCTGACAAGGTGGTATTTGTCCACATATAGCTGCCAAAGAAGTTTTCCTCCCAACTCCTGATTAGCCAAACAGGGGTCCTGAATTTGTAAACCACCTTCTGAAAAAGGTTTTTTAATAATTTACCAACTTGCCAAATGCATTTTGGTTTGACTTCCTTTACCACCATTCCAGAGAAAATCACGCAAAATCTTAGATATTTGTGCCAAGATTGACTTGGGGGAAAGCAACAAAGAAGATTGAAAGATAGGGAGAGCTGATAAAACTGACTTGATCAAAATCAATTTTCCAGCCTTAGTTAGCCATTGGCCACCCCAGGAAACAATTTTAGCTTTCAACTTGGTCAGTACTTCGAGCCAGAGGGATGGAGAGGCTAGACCAAGAGTTAAAGGCAGCCCTAAGTACTTAATATTCTCCCACTTGGCAAAGCCAGGGAAGCCAAAGAAACTTGCTATTCGAAGAATAATGGAAGGCTCTAGATTCCAGCCATAGACTACACCTTTTTTTTTGTTGATCAAGGCTCTTGAAATTAGGCAATACTTTTGGAGAATAACATTGAAGGCTCTAGCAATCTTCAAAGAGGCCCCTCGGAGAAGAAGGGAGTTGTCCGTGAAGAGGGTGTGATTTACTAGTTCCACGCCCCTAGCAATATTAATGTCCGGGATGTAACCAACGTCCATTTCAGCTGACAGCTTTCTGCTTGGAGTTCCAGCCATCAAGATATAAAGAAAGGGCGACATCGGGCATCCTTGGAGAAGACCACTAGTAGCTTGGAAAAATTCAGTAGCTCGATCATTGACAAGGGGTGCTATCCAAGGCCTATCTGTACAGGCATTGATCAAATTCACAAACTCAGAGCTAAAACCAAAAGAACGAAGAATTGCATAGAGGAAGGGAATTTTTACACAGTCAAATGCATTTTTCATGTCCAGCTTAATTAACATCCCTTTCTCTTTCCTTTGAAAACTTGAATGGAGAGCTTCTTGGACCTGGATGACATTATCAACTAGGTTTCTGCTTTTACAAAACCCCCCTGAAGAAGAGAGATGAGCTTACTTAACAATAACTTGAATCTATTGGCGAGAAGCTTGGCTATTATCTTGTATGAGGCATTGCACAAAGAGATAGGACAAAATAGGTCAAAGGAAGAAGGATTAACTTCCTTTGGGATTCGAGCAAGGAAGGTAGAGTTTGTACACCCACCAACTTTACCTTTTTTTTGGAAAGTTGTCACCATTTGGATCAGATCTAATTTGATTATGTTCCAAAATACTCTGTAAAAATGGAAGGAGAAGCCATCCGGCTGAGGAGATTTATCCGGCTCCATATCCTAGATGACATCCAGGATTTCCTGTTCAAAGAAGGGTTTCATTAGGACTTGATTATCCTCAAAGGTGATAAGAGAGGGAACATTGCCCAAAAATTCAGCAAACATCTCACCATCTGGAAGACCATCCTCTTGAAACAAGAGCTAGAAGTGCCTGTTTACAACTTGTTTTAGAAATTACTGACCTTTGATGATGACCCCCTCTCCAATAGAGATTTCCAAAATATGGTTCCGAGACAATCTGGATCTGCATTGACGATGAAAGAATGCATTGTTTTTATCACCTGCCTAAAGCCAGAGACTGCGGGACTGAAGTTGAAGATGTTCCTCTTCCTTCTGAAAGGATTGAGCAGAATGCTCCAGAGATAATTGAGATTTAATGATTTCTATGTCTTCCATACCTAGCTAGATCACTGATAACTTAGCCACTCTCTCATGCATGATGTTGGTTGGGGTATTCTGAGGAGATTTGACCCACGTTTTCAAAGCAAATTTAGTTTTTTTAAGATTTTGTTCCCAGACGTAGTTGGGAGAACCATCAATGTATTGTGACCATGCTTGAGAAACTATATCCATGAAGCCTTCTCTCTCAACCCAGAGGGGGCTGAATCGAAATGGAAGAGGCCCGAGATCTTCTTCTTTTTCGAAAAGCAGAGAGATGGGGTGGTGGTTAGATGAGAGTTTAGGAAAAAAAATTGAAGAAATGATGAAATTACCATCCAACAAAGAGCTGTGGACAAGAAATCTGTCGAGATGGGCAGAAATATTGGTTGAAACAACTCTATTGTTGGACCAAGTAAAGCGTCCAGACTTGGGTTTGATATCAATCAGATCACTAAAGAGAATCAATTCCTCAACCGTGTCTTGGAGGTGATATTTACCGTAGAGCCCACCCTTTTTTTCAGTTGGAGTGAGAGTTATATTGAGATCTCCAGCGATAACTGAGTTTGATGGATAAATTGATTCTATAAACTTAGTTAACATTTTCCAACCATATTTTTTCTTTTATGTAATTAACAAGAACATATAAGTTGAAGAGAGCCAGAAAGGTCTTACTAGAGATATGGAAAATATCTGTAAAGATCCAATGTTGGGTGGCAATACATCGTTTGAGCTGAAAATTTTCATCTCGCCAAAGGGTAGCTAATCCCCTAGAGGTGCCTCGCAAGCTGACAGCTTTGCCGGCTGTCAAATTCCATTTTGACTCGCTAAGAAGAAGAAGAGCTTCCTCCTCTATATTAGTCTCTTGGAGCAGAAGAATTTCTAAAGAAGCCATCTTCAACAGGTCTTTGACTGCTTCAGCTTTGATTGGGTTCCATAATCCCCTGCAGTTCCAAGAAGTTATCTACATTATTTACCCAAGTGGGAGGGAGTGAAAACTCCCTTTGGGGGCCTTGACCTCTTGTTCCTACCATATGACATTTCAATGGTGCCCTAAGAGCCTTGCATCTTACGTCTCTCAGCCTCTTCCTCGTGGGTCTCCTTTTTTTTCTTCCTACCAACCATTTTAGAGAGGTGCTCTATTGAATATTCTTCAAAGGAGTATGAACAGACAGCCTGCTTCTTCCTGGTTATATCAACATAAGAAGGAGAATATTTGGCTCCCTTTGGAGAATTTGGCTGCAAGGGATCACCTTCCAAAGGAAATTCCAGATTAGGAACTCCTACGTGTTCCAAAGGTCCAACATTAAATTCAGGTACATCGGCATGTCCATCTAGTTGTTACAGTTCACCTTCTTCGAGAGAAGAAATTTCAGGAGTGCTTAGAACAACAAAATGATTGGTAGATATATTTTCTACAACCTGAGGAGTGGGGAGGTTCTTCCCAACAGCAAAGTCACCTTTCGTAGTCTTCCCAACTTTACCTTTCTTTCTAGGATCCTGGGTGGATTATTGGCTTTCTTGGCTTGAGTCCACTCGTCATCCTTTTCAGTTTGAAGTTCCTCTTTAGATTTTTTCTTGTAGTTACGTGAAAAATCACCATAATCATGACAAAAACAACACTTAAACTAAATTTTCTCATAGTCCAATTATTGGATGTAATACCAGTCAGCAACTATTATCTTGATCGCCTCTGGAATTCTGACCTCCAAGTCGACTTCAACGCAAATTCTGGCACAAGAAAATTGGTCTTTCCATTCTACCCTGTCAAAGTAATTTCCAAGCTTGTTCTCGATGGCTTCCAGAGCATCTGAGTTCCACCAGTGAAGAGGTAAGTGAGGGAGCCTTACCCGAACAGGGACAACAGATGGAACACCCTAGGAAGGGTTGCAGTCAGGAGTCCATTTGTTCAAGTAGAGGCCCTGGGGGCCCATGAAATATGGTCCATTATGAAAGATAAGATCGCGGTCCTCCACTAAATAAAACACGAAGATGAAGTATCCTCTACCAACTAAGTGGCTTTGGATGCCTTCAGTTACTAATGGCCTCCAATTTCTTTGGACCCAACTATCTATAGCCTGAGGAGAGGGCCAGAGTCCAGTGAATTTCCTGATTAGTCCACGCTCAACAAGGTTGAGGGTCGATCAGCAAGTCTTATCAGCAGGAAATTCCACAGAGGGGATGTCGACCTTCTTCACAAACCTTTGCGATGGCCCCCCTTTTCGTTTACCACAAGACGAAACTAGTCTTTTAAATGCAACCAGTTCAAGAGGAAGAGGAGGAGGGGGGTCCCTTCCAACATCCATGATCAAGCCACCAAAGTCTGCTTGAAGCAAGAGAACTTGAAACTTGGAAGCAGCACCAACACTTCTTGGAGGGAGAGGCACCCCAAAAAAAGAAGCAAGCAAGAGCCTCTTTCCAAATGGAGCAGGTCCTCCACGCTGCAAAGAAAGAAGCTGAATTAGAGCATGAGCAGATTAACACACGATCCTGAAACCAGAGCTGATACCAGCACTTCCACTGAGAATGCACCAGGAGAGTCTCTTAGGTTGAAAAAGGGCAGAAGAGAACCAAGGATATTCTTGGAGCCAAAAATTTCAAAAACCATATGTCAACTTTAAGTTAGTGTCCCCACTCATAATAATATTTTTCATAAATCTATGTGTGAAAGATAATGATATATGTTTAAACTAGTACAACCACTTAACTTGTGATTGGTGAACATTGATAGGCCACAAGTTGAGTGTGACTAACAAGTTAAGTGTCGTGCACAAATTATTTGTTACTTA
>LPNX010460270.1:55975-78466 GCA_001517045.1 Pseudotsuga menziesii | reverse complement strand
TTCAAATTTGAACGACTACCATAGAATCAATTTCGACAATACATTTGTCTCATCCATAGATGAAAAAGCATAGGTCGTAGTCCACCCCAAATTTCAATTAAAAACGCCTATCGATGTAATTAGGGATTTTCTCATGATATATTTTTATAAAAATATATAGTCTTTTTTTAAAATTTATATCAAGGTGGATTTTACATAGATTCGAAATTTATAATTTATGAAAAAAATATACACCAAATTATAAAGTAAATTAATTTTTCCATCATAAATATACACCAAATTATAAAGTAAATTAATTTTTCCATCATAAATATACACCAAATTATAAAGTAAATTAATTTTTTCATCATAAGAATATGATAGAAATTTTAAGTATGATCGAAGTCTCACAATTAAAAGAAAAATTGTTATAATAATAACAATTTATTTGAAGGTTCCTAGGATGTGGGTGACATGGAGTACCACGGCACCCAAGGTAGGGATGATTGGATACCACAGGCCACAAGGTAACATAGCCCACATGGTCTTGCTGACAAGGCACTCCACAGCGCCCAGATGACACCATCTTGACGTCATGCTGATGTATCACTAGTACAGGCCTCCTCCTCCTTCTAAACCGGCGACGCTTCTTAATTCCCTCATCGGACGTGTCCTCTCTGCAGTCAAGGCCTAGTAAGATGAGGTCAGACTAATGATGGCATGCCTTAATGTATATGTGGTTTCACGTTGGGGTGTTAAGTTCACCAACAGTCAAAATTTTCATCCCCTGTTGACCTATGTTCTGCTCCATCAACCTCCTACAGGAAACTTCTCAGTGTTGTCTCCTGCAACCTTCTTGCTCCTCGCTCTCATGTACTTTGTTTGCATTATGCCTCTCATAAAATGTGGTACTCCCAGGCGGGGATGTGTGCGTAGGGGCACTAACAGTCTGAGGGCCACACCCTTCAATGCCTAAGCCAGCTCTAATGGCTACGACATTGAAGTTCTAGCTCCCTTGCGCACCCTGATCAACAATTGGGAGGATGAGCTCACCAACTCCCTCTCAGCAGCCAATTGCACTACGGATCGACGAAGGAACTACTGGGTGGTTAAAAACTTGTTGACTTGCCTCATTCTCCACTCTGTCAACCTCCACGACGTTTCTCCCACCCCTGATTCTAACCCAACTAGTTCTAGTATCCATGGTCCTTTTGCTCCCCCGACTCCCTATGTCCCCACTTTTTCCACCTCCCCTGTCATTCTTGTCCCTTCTCCTTCGACGACGACTCCCATGGGCATCGCCCCCCTGCCATCCCCACCTCATAGAATTTTTATCACTTCTGCAGGAAAAGTCCCTTTCAGTGCGGCAATCCCTGGGAAGACCAAGCCCTTGTCGGTCGAGCACGCCTATTCTAGCACCAAGGATGGCTCGAGCAGCAGTGCAAACTCTAGCGATGAGGACGAATTCAGTGACAATGTAGATGACACCAATGGCAAGGATGCGCAGCTGAGTACTGGTTTTGGGACTCGCATAATCAAGGAACCCTTCACCAAATTCTAAGACAGGTTTTATGCTTCAGCTTCTCATATTTTTGACAAATTTTATGGGACTGTGGCCTCCCATGTTTATGCTCATCAAGCTAAGCTTGAAGTTTTTTTGTAAAAGTCTTAAACTCTATATGGTATGGATATGTTTTCCCTCTAGAAGGGAGGATCTTTTTTGTTGCTCCATTCTGCTTTCCCTTCATGGGCAGACTGGTCTCTTTTTTCTGTCTCTACCTATCTGCAAGTCGGATACATAGTTTTGTACTTTTACCTGTAACACTACTTTTTCTCAATAGAATAGACTCTAAACTTACAAAAAAACAATTTAATTGAAGGTTAACTTATTCAAACCTTAAATGGATGTCTAAGACCTCCTTATTTATGAGATAAGAGATCTTCTATGTAGTAATTTAACTACATTTTTTAGGATTAGTCTAAATGTTATATACAATCAAAATCCAACTATTAAATCTTTAATTAAATTGCAATTTTTCATTTTTAAAAGTGTTTTTTTAAATGCATAAATAGATATAGCCTCATCAAATATGCTTATTGCACCTACATTGTGCAACCTCAACAACTAATATATACAATTCTAATCATTTTTAAAAATTTGGAACAAAAATGATCCAAATATATGACAAACAAATACTAAAATTGTAGCATATGTATACCCCTACCTTTATTTGCATAGCATATATACCCTCCCCTCTAAATCCTTAATAAATATATTAAATATGTATTCTTGTAAAACAAAATATAACAATAGTAAAAAACTTTATATAAAAAAAATACAAGTCAAATAAAAACTATGTTCATTAGCTCTAGCTCAAGAAGTTGAGAGGAGGTGTATGTGATAGCCTGGACGAGCAACATCTTCATATACTAGGGAAGGATAAGAGTTTTGGTATACCATGTTTCTCTAGCACAAGTATAACCTGCATCTTCAACCAAATTTCGCAAGTTCTCAACAAGATTTTATGGTGTGGGCATTTGGAAGCGCCCTTGAATTCGAGTTTCTATGTCCTCAATATGGCTTTTGGATAAGGGATGAACCATTTTGTCAAAGTAGGCCCAAGCCTTCTCTTGGTCGTCAATAACATGGGGCATATGGGAGCAGTGAGGATCGACAGTGGTTTTGCGCTCAATGCACTTTGAGTGAAACATGGCTAGAGCATAACCAAAACAAGAGAGAACAGAGTAAGGATGAGGTCTGTGAGAGCAAGGATGTTGTAAGGTGTGGATGATGAGTCAATCAAAGAACCAACAAAAGAGATGAAAAAATTAAAGGAAAGTATAGCGGTTTCTCTTTCAGAGCATGACCAAAATCCATATCATTTCCTAATCTGGAGCAGTATGGGCACTGGATTTGGATGCGGTCACCATGAATTCAAGGATGATAATGATCAGATACAAAGGAGGTTGGAATAGGGAGTGAAAGGTTCGCGCAAGTAGAGAAAACATGCCAAACCCTTCCCTAAGCTCTTCATAGTTAGAATCATCTTCCTTCTTGTGCATACGGATAGCCCACCTGCCAGGTGGTTGTCCATTTAAACTACCTTATACCTTGTTTATAATCATGCCATGAGGCCTGGGTAGTTACAACACCCAATATGGGGGAGAAAATATTGCTGATTGATTAGCATACATTATTCCTTAATGTCGAAGGAGTGTACTTCATACCAACTATAATTTTGTTCTCTCTGATAATTTCCACTCTCTAGTTGGTTAAATTGTCGACAAGCTTATTAGATTCCCTCTGGACATGATGGGGACGATAGCTACCTCTTTGTTCAAAATCATGAAAATCCCATCCAATTTAGAAGCTATTCTCCAGCTTGGAGTAACTTTATTGATAGTTGATCCATTAAGCATTCTGGAGAAGACTTGGATCATAATTTTGGAGTCGCCTTCCATAATGAGCTTGTTGTAACCCTCGTGATTGGCTAATTGGATACCTTTAGTCATAACATAGATTTTTGTTGCATTATTGTTTTCAATCCCAATGGGACCCACAAAGATGTGAAGAATGTTCCCACAATTGTTCTGGAAATCCCCTCCATACCCCACAGGACCAGGGCTCCCTTTGCTTGCACCATCGAAGTTGAGTTTGATGAAGTCAGGATCAAGAGGAGACCAAAAAGTGGGACTTGTTGAGGGGAATGGGGAGGTCGAGGGGATGGAAGATGTTTTGGGGGTTGAAATGCCCCATTACTGAGGCATTACTTGTTAGCATGCTTGCTTTAACAATCATTTGCATTCCATGACTTAATGATAATGGTTTCATTAATGGATTGGATATTTTTCCATATACGATTTGGTTGAAGAGAGGAGTCTTGAAAGATTCTTTTGTTTCTTTCCTTCCAAGTTTCCAATAGAAGGAATCCACAAAAGAGCTACCAAATGTGATTAACAATATTATTGTCAAAATCTTGTGAACATCAATCTACAATGGTCTCCTTATTGTTGCTTTTGTTATGATCCTACTATATGAATATGCTTTCTTCCCTATGGATTTAAAGAGTTAGTAAAGATGCAAGAATTGAAAAGATGATCAAGGTATTCTAAAATTTCCATAGAGAACACTTTTCTAGGGCCTCTAGAAGCCTCATTTGATGAGATGATCCCAAGAGAGGATATTTCCCTAGGCCACCAGCCGGAGAAAAGTTGGCACCTTCAACTATAAGTCTTGAGTCCATATATTTTCCATAATCGTTTTCCTAGAGATTTACTATGGTTGGATAGAACGGAGTAAGCTTATTTGAGATTGTATGTGCCTCGATTCAGATAGCCCCATCGAAGAATATCATGACCATTATAGATAGTAAGCCTTCAAGATTGAAGATCCTTGTGAAAACATTTCCAAGGGAAGTTAGGGTGAGGGTTTGGCAAGAGGGATTTGTCCATCCATGTGTGCCATTGATTACTATTGTCTGAAGGAGTCCAAAAATGAGAGACCAACTTACCATTGGTGTTGAGAGTGGCCAACTTGATGAGATCAATGTAAGGGTAATTGATAAGTTTAGGACATTGTTGCTAGGCGCCCTCCTAGAATAGAGTCATCATCCCATTCTAAATTTCCTAGAAATCATGTTGTTGAATTAAGGATTTGTTTTTCCAAGTCGCATTCCAAATTAGTGAGCCCAAACTAATTCCTTGAAGGTGAATGAGATCTTTATGTTATATATTTGGGGAATACTTTATCTTCCAAATATGAGCCCACAGGGAGGATGGATTGGTGAGCCATCTCCACCATTTTTTGGCAGTTCGAGCTTTGTTTTCAATATTAAAATCCTAAGTACCAAGACCACCTTGCAATTTGGGCATGCAAACATTGTTCCAAGCAGCCAAGGCCCAATTAAAACTTTTCCCCTTGGATCTACCCCAAAGAAAAGAGTGTTGAAGGCTTCAGATTTCATTGAAAAAATATTTAGGGGCTGTAAAATTGGAGAAAATATAGGAATTCATAATGTGAAGAACATATTTCAAGAGATTTAAATGACCTTCCAGATTAAGGGATCTTAAAGCTCGATTAGATAGGCAATTCTCCATCTTGGCTAAAATATTTTCCTATGCGAGGTGACAAACTGTGGAGTCGATGAGAGGGGCTCCCACATATTTCAAAGGGAGGAAGATGTGATGGAAAAGGAGCAGTATTGGGATTCGAACCTGAATATATAAGGGAGTATTGAAGAAGATAATTTCAAACTTGTCCAAGTTAAGGGAAAGGAATGAAGCTTCAAGAAAGTTTTGTAGATTGATTTAATGGCTTTGGCTTTTCGTATGGTGGGTGAGGCAAGAAACAATGTGTCATTAACAAACTGAATATGCAAGGCAGTGAGATCATCAATAGGATGGAGGCCAGAGAGACGTCCTTTCTAAACCGCGGCCTTTAGATCTCAACTAATCCCCTCAACCATAAGGATGAAGAGGAATGGAGAAAGGGGGTATCCTTGCATGTGTCCTCTAGAGGGAGAGAATATGGAAAATGGAGACCCATTAACTACGATGGAAAAAAAAGTTGAAGAGGTGAGAACCATGATCCATCAGATCTAGAGAGGAGAGAAGCCAAAGGCTAGAATGGAGTGCTCAATGAAGTGACAGGATATTTTATTGAAGGCTTTGGAAAGATATAACTTAATGAGTGTGCCAACTTTATTAAAGGTCTTGGGAGTGTGGATGGTTTCATGAGACATGATGATACCATCCAATATCGAACACCCCTCCACATATCCTTATTGCTCTTCCGATATCAAATTGGGAAGAATTGGCTTTAGCTAGTTATCAATTAATTTGGTAATATTTTTGAAGATAACATTGCAAAGAGAAATGGTACAAAATTTACCCGAATTAGAAGGATTCTCCTCTTTGGGAATGAGCACAAGGAAGGTAGAACTAAGGTAGGTTGGACATTTATAAGATATCTAGACTCTTCTACTGCTTCCCAAACATCTTATTGCATGATCTTCCAACAATGATAATAGAAGTCAGTTGTGAATTCATCTAGGCCTAAAGTTTTCCCTTTCGTCATACCCATGAATGTTGCTTCCACTTCCTCTAGAAATATTTTCCTGACAAAGCTTTCATTATGTTCCTCTATGACCAAAGAGAGGATTTTTTGCATTATTTTATTCATAGTTGCTTCTCTATTGATGTTTTCCTCGGGGAGAAGTTTGCAATAATAGAAAAATAATTCCACTTCAACGTCATTATGTTGGGAGAGCTTTTGGCCTTGATCCATTTGAAGGTAGGATATTTTTTTGTGATGACTATGTTAAATCATTGAATTATGCAAAATTTTAGACTTCTTTTCCCCATCCTTGAGCCATCTAATCCAATACTTTTGTCTTTGAGTAGTTTCTTCTTACGCCATTCTTTGATTAATTCCATCTTGAAGTTGTTTTTCCTTTTGTAGTAGGTCATCTAAATACCCTTGCTCAATCACTTCTTGTTGAAGTTGATTCATATCTTCCTCAAGTTGTCTTATAGCCTCAAATATGTTTCCAAAAACTTATTTGTTCCACCTCTTTGAGTTTTCCTTTGATGAATTTTAGACATTGTTGTAACTAGTACATTTTAGATCCATAACGTTACAGGAATTCCTCCCACCAATGGGGTAGAGAATCCATAAATTATGGGTGGTGCAACAAGAACTTCTCAAATTGAAAGGGTGTGTGGTAAGGATTGTTTTCCAAATAAATTTCAAGACCAATAAGCCAGTGGTATGATCCAACTCTAGGGGAATTTTCAATTTGATAGAGAGTCCTAAGCATACAAGAGGAGTAGAGACCAAAATTCTATCCAAGTGAGAAGCAACCTGTTGGGAGCCACAACGTTTGTTGTTCCAAGTATGCTTTCCATTTTTGGGCTCAATGCCTACCAGTCCAAGGGTTAGAACAAGAGAGTCGAATGACTTACTTGAAAACTATAGGTTTTGGATCCCTCCTCTTTTTTTAGAGTTGAATTTATCATACACAAAATTGGTGTCTCACTTGGAGGTGACCTTAAAACTAGATTATCATTATTATCATTATCATGTTGAAGTCTCTCCCCAAGACCCAATGAGGGTGCTGAGAGAGATCTCATATTAGGCTTAGCAAGTCAAGGAATTTTGACTTATATTTTGGAGTAGAAGGACCATATACATTGGTGAGGATACTTGTGACATTTGAACCAAGGAAATCGAAAGAGGCTGAGAGAGAGAAGGTAGTGGAGAAGAAATCAGATAGTTGAATAAGGTTTGGGTTCCAAAGGATGGAAATGCCTCTAACATATCCTTTAGCATCAAAAGCGGTATATTGGAAATCTTTCCAACATAAGCAACTAACAGGTAATATTTTGAATGAGATATACTACGCATTTTGTCTCTTGAAGCATGACTACAGAAGGGGAATCCTGATGAATCTTCAATTGAACAGTATATTATTTACTCTTCCCACACAAGCCATGATTATTCCTAGACAAAATATTCATGGGAAACTTTATTGAGATAAAGGAAGGGACTAGATATAGTCCAGAATAGATCTATGATTACCTGATGTAATTAGATGTTCCCCTAATTTTGTCATTTTTTTCTAGTTGGTTTTGTGTCCCCTTTTGGAGTATTTCCTTTTTCCCAAGGGATGCGGAAATGCTTGGGTAGATTGGACTCCCGAGAGGCCTTTGGATGGGTCTAAGGGGTGAACCTACTTGATCGCTTTAGATGTTTCTTCTTGAAGATATTTCTTGATAATCGTAATATGATAAGAGGGGATAGTTTGGATATCTCCTTTGATATTGGATTCTATTATGTTCCCCAGGGAAATGTTATCTAGCTCAAGTTCATCCTCTTATACTTCCATCTCTCCTTGATTTTCTTCCTCCATAGTGCTATCTTTTGTCAGGTCTATTTTCCTTCTTTCGTTCAAATTTGATGAAGGGTGTTGCTTGACGATGTTCAATCCTTATGGATATGGAGAATCCTTCTTGTCAGAGGTCATTTCCATGTCTTCTAGAGCTTCAAACCAATTTGGGTGCACTGAGGGTTGGTTGTGAGGACGAGAAATTGGCTTCCAAGAACCTTAATATCTATTGATAAATGTGGAAAATCCCTTAAGGTTTTCCTACGAGAGGGGAGCATGATCTAGATGGAAATTGGAGGCCAACCACCTAGTCCATTGGCTCAAAACACAATTTTCCATCTTGGTAGTTTTCTTCACGATTTTTCAGATCCTAAAATTCTGGGGTTGTTTTGAGGCCCTAAACAACACTTTTTTAGCATGACAACACCCAGTAATAAGCCCTTGGCAATGCTTATGGCAATTTTGAATGTGTACTTCTTGATTAGACCTTTCCAATAGGTTACTGAGAACCCCAAACAAAGATTATATGCAAAATTTATGGCCCCAGGAAGTTGACATATCAACGAACCTCAATGGGGCCCACAAACCTTTTGGTGTTTCATCTTCTAGGGTTAGGGTTTTTTATGTTTAGAGTTTTCTCATTGATTTTTTATGTTTAAAGGCCCTTTTGGCCTCATTGTAATTCAACTTCTCATGGATGAGTGTCTCTGCCACATCTCTTCTTAGAGATCAACTACCACAATTCTAGCTATTTTGTATTTATGCATTTTAAATTTTTTTTAATTCATTAAGTTATCAATTTTGAGCTTACTATATCATTGTGTTCTTTGCAATATATATCTATGTACTATGTTTTATATGCATTCTTTCATTTCATTCTCACACAAACCCATATCAGAGTACTAGGTTGGGTTATTTTTACTAAGGGACAATCACATTAGAGATGGCCATGCTCGTGACACTTTCTACATCCGAAAGGTATATGCTCATAGTCCACGATTTGAATCCACTCGCTATATAGGAAGTTGATACAATACATTCATGTTTACGCAAATGCAAGCAACGCATGTATATCTACCACGTTTAGTTGCCTACAAGGTTTTTATGAATTTACCAAATGTGTTTCCTACACCCATAAGGGTTTCTTCCTCCCAGTATTCATGAGGGAGAGAGCATAGTATTACCCAGACTGGAACCTCGAAGAAATATTCTAGCTCCGAACTGAAGTTGTCTATCCAATAGAACATGAGTAATCCCACATTATTGAAGAAGTATAGGCCTTGGTCTAGTACTCGTTCATGGTCCTCTGGATTGGAGAAAATGGTCATGAATAAACCCGATCCCAACTTGAGATCGATCTCTCCTTTCGGTTGTCATTTTTAGCGATCCATCCCATCAATGCCTTCCTGTTGGGATAGAATCCTATAAATTTACATATTAGGGCATGGTCTTGTATGTCTTGTCGATAAGAGCTAAGCTTACTTGTTGTAACTTCCAAGCGCAGGATCAAGTCTGCTTTAGGTAAACATTCCCATGACGACAAATTGACGAGATGCTTGGGTATGTTGTGGATCTAAGTTGATTATGCTTTCGATGCATTCTCTGAGCATAGCTCATTAGCTTTCCTTGACTGATATTTCCCTATGATATTGTATTTTTTAATAGATTTGAAAGAAGGTTTTACGACTGATGGATGTGAAACAACAACGTCATTGTAGGAAGGAGCCATGCCCCTCCAGGCAGTAGTACCATGGGAGAATTCAAAGAGAGAGAGAGAGAGATCAAGCCTACAAATTTGAAAGAAAAACCTTATCCAGAGAAAAAACCCCTCCTAGTGCAATAGCAGGTTAACAGATGAATCATACATCTCATCCACCTAGACAACATCAAAATATTGTTGATGCATATCTACAAAATCTAATTTATGCCAAAAAATTGTGGAATTTACTATGTTGGAGTGCTGAAACACAAACATTTCTAGTGGACACCACCCATGGTCATGTCAGAATCTAATTACCTTAGATGCCATCTTCAAAGTAAGGGGAAGTACTTTACACACACACACACACACACAATATCACAACCACTTAACTTGTGGACGATGAACGTAATACGCCATAAGTTGCACACACCCACACACTAGCACAACCACTTAACTTGTGATTGGTGAACATGATATGCCACAAATCAAGTGCCACAAATTGCCCATTATCCATGCCTCAACCGCCAATTTTCACATGTAAACTAAGATGTTTTATATATATATACTAGTACATCCACTTAACTTGTGGTTGGTGAACATCGATAAGTCACAAGTTAATTTCCATGAACAAGTTACTTGTTATCCATGCTTAGTTACACGAACTACTGTCGAGTTATTCATGCATTAGCTACCAGTTATCCATGCATAACTACCAATTATATTTGCTAATCTTTATTTATAATACGGTTTATTTCAAATTTGGAAAGGTTGTCATCAAATCAATCTAGACAGTACACTTGTCTCATCCTCATGCAATCTAGGAAAAACATAGGTGCTAGTCCACCAAACTTTTAAACTCGCATAACCACTTAATTTGTGGTTGGTGGACGCCAATAGACCTCAAGTTAAGTACCACATAATTATACATTATCCATGTGTCAACTACCAGTTCATCCCCCCAAATTATACGTTATCCATGCATTCATGCATCAGCTATGAGTTATGCATTTATCAACCATCAATTATTTTTTATATTCTTCTTTTATCTCTCACATTCTTCTAGTTATCAACCATAAACTATTGGTTATCCATTCATCAACTATTATCCATGCATCAACTATTAGTAATCCATTCATCAACTACATTTTTTTTGTTTATTATATAATTGTTTATTTTGAATTTTGAATGACTGCCATAGAGACAATTTGGATAGTACACTTGTCTCATCCTTGTGAAATCCTAGAAAAGCATAGGTCGTATTCCACCCCAAATTCCAAAATAAAAAGCCTATCGACGTAAATATAAACACTTATTGGTAGAATTAAAAACCTTAAAAAATAACTTTTTAAACATCAAATACTGGCACAACACTTAATTTATGGTTGGTGAATACCTATAGACAACAAGTTAAGTACCACACATGCGTCAACTACCAGTCCATTCATTAACCACGATTATCCATGCATCAACTACCAGTTATCCATTCATAATCTACTATGTATGTATGTATGTATGTAGGTATATATGTATATGTATATATGCATATATGTATATATATATGTACATGTACATGTACATGTACATGTACATATACATATACATATGTGCATATATACATATACATATATACATATATATGTACATGTACATGTACATATACATATACATATATGCATATATACATATACATATATACATATATATATGGACAAGGATGAGACAAGTGTACCATCGAGATGTATTCGATGGCAGTTGTTCAAAATTTGAAATAAATAATTATAAAAAAAAAAAGAATTTAAAAAATAACTCATAGTCGATGAATGGATAACTGGTAGTGACGCATGGATAACTCATAGCTGATGAATGGATAACCAACAATTCATGGCATATAACTAGAAGAATGTGAGATTAAAAAAGAATATAAAAAATAACTGATGGTTGATAAATGGATAACATGACGAATGTCGGTGGTAACATGTAGCTAGGCATGGATAACTCAGAGTTGAACCCATTTAACTAGAATAATATGAGGAATAAAAAAATCTCCAAATTGTCTTCCATTCCATTGCTATCTCTCAACCATTCGATCCCTATCAGTGTGATCCAACCAAAACTATGTGGTTGTGCTAGTATAATTGTTTATTTTGAATTTCAAACGACTTCCATATAATCAATCTAGATAGTACACTTGTCTCATCCTCGTCCATAGATGAAAAATCATAAATGGTAGTCCACTCCAAAATTCTAAAATATTGACAACTATTGACATAATATATATATATATATATATATATATATATATATGTATATATATGTGTGTGTATAATGGTGGCATACAACTATAAGGAAGTCGTGGATCCTCTGCAAAAACCCTAGGATGGTTTCCTTGCTTCTACCATTGCCATTGTCATGGCGGTCTTATTTCCTTGGTTCCATTTTCGGTGGTTGCAGTGGTGAACTTGGACGAGGCTCCTCTTTTTCTACGCAGGTATGACGGTCTACATTTTTCATTTGGTTGGGTGTCTAGGTTTGGCGGTGTGTTTTCTGCCTTTTGATCGGGTCATGTTCTGGGTTTCATTTACTGTTCTTTTCTCCCTGTCCATTATGGGTCACTAGAGTCCAGTATGTCTCCTTGAAAGGCCTAGTCCCAACCAATCAAAAAAGTGGGAACTTGTCATTTTTTCATTTTCTCTCTATTTGTTTTCTTCCATGGCGGTTTTGTTAGTGTGGGTGGTGGCGATCAGCCATTTTTCTGCTCCGTTTTTTGTGTTTTTTTCCTGGAGTTTCACTCTAGGGTTTTCCTTGCTCTGTTATACTGAAATATCGTCACCCTCATGTTATGAGATAGGTATCCCCTTGACTGCTCCAATCCCTTAGAGTTTCCCTAGAGAAATGAAGGAAAAAATCAACCCCTTGCAATTTTTCCCTCTTTTGAGCTGGTAACGCTCTTTCCCCATTGATCAAAAGAGTTACCCAAGAAGCAAAGAGCCAGCACCGCTCCTAATACATGAGAGAAGAGAGGTGCCACCGCTATTTCCCTTACTGACAAAGGCGGTGCCCCCTTATCACCGCTTGTTTGCTTCTTTGGAAAAGCGGTGCTAGAGTTTTGAAGGTAAAAATAGAAGCTTCGAGAGGATTCTCGAAGCTTGCCTATGTGGAGCCTCATCCTTATGATTTAGGACCAGTTGGAGCTCGAGATCCTCCCTTTTAGGATCTAATCTCCACCTCACCCATGAGATCCTCAACCATACCTATCCTCCCATGCCTTTAAATACTAGCTCATCCCCCATGGGTCAGGGGAGGAAGAATTGTGTTCCATACCCAAACTCTGTCAAAATCATTCTTGAGTATTTGGAGGCAAGGAGCCATTGGAAAGAACTCTCAACACTAAGGCTCAATTGGTTGTAAACTTCTCCATTCATCTTAATGCAAAGCTGATTTCCGTCCCACACTACTGTTGTTGTTGATTTCACATGTAAATGTTGTTGGATTCCTTAGTCACTGACATGGACGAATAGATTATGTTCTGGTAGCTTTGATGTGTTTGCGTGTTTAATCTGATTGCAGGTATACAGGTGCACTATTGAAGCAACATTCTAGGTATCTACGATATCCAGGGAGGGTCTTCATCCTTTTTCGTTCATTTGTTCTGGATCTGAACCATTCAGACCAGAGGAACAGCTTTTGTCCGCAGAAGGTGAAATATTCCTGCTTACATGCTCATCATTGTTCTATGATTTCATGGTTTGCGGGTGGTTTTGGGGTTCATCGATACTCTTCTAACTTGGGTGGAAAGGTGGTCAGAGCAGCCATTGCTGGGGTCTCGTTTATGGCGTCACATCCCCCATATTCTCTGGGTGTTCGCACAAACCCTAGGGAACAGGTCCATTTCTCAAAGGTGGTACACTCTACTGTTCCCGGCAACTCCACGGTTGATGTTTCCAATCCTTCTGACATTTCTTGTGTTGAGGAGTCCTTTGTGTCGGCTGGCTTGCGTCCTTTACGGGGTTTTGATGGGGGTCTTGTGCCTTCTACTAAGCTTTCCAGTCCTCACTTTCGCTCACGGCCGCAAAAGTTATCCTTTGAAAAGGTCAAGTGTGGGCACCTTGTCTTTGTCTTGGGAAAGGACATGACTATAGACCTGGTCTTGACGTAATCATTGAGGGAACTTGTTAGCTGTTTTGAATACCTTAAGCTCTCCCGTTTGGCCATACTAGCTTGGGTTCATGAGCATTGGAAACCTCTACTTAAGTTTGTTTTGAAGGTTTTGATACTCATTAATTGATGGGTTTTGTTCTAGTTTCTATATGAGGAGGATAGGAATATTATTGAAGGCCAATAATGGGTTCTTGGTCAAGGATCACTCGTTCTTAGTCGTTGGCACGTTGGCTTTGATCCATGCACGTAACGTCCGGTTAAGAGGAACATGTGGGTCATATTACCTGATTTCCTGATTCAATGTTGGAACTTGCAAGGTTTCATGGGTATTACTAACTCCATTGGCAAGTTTATACTGATTGAAGATGATCAACTGTTGGGGTTTGAACGTTCTTCTCCATGGGTTCTTGTGGAAATGGACCTTTTTAATGTCTCCTAGTCGATCTATAGGTTATTTGCGATGGTGGGACTTTCATCCAACGTCTCAACTATTGGAGCATTGCATTCTGTTGTCACTCCCACGGATTGATGGGCCATGCTAAAGATGACTGCCCATCGAAGGGGTCTCTGACTGTGGGTTTGACGGTGCATGTTTTGAACTCGGGTGATATGCCGACACAACTTGATAAAGACTACTCTTTCTTGATTCCCCTTGACAATGACTCGATGCTTGCATTTGTTGGTAAGTTTTCACTTTCTATCCCACTGTTGTTAAAATTTGTCTCTGCCATTGATATCTTAGGTTCACTTTCTATGCTCGATGGGGATGGGTCGATTGTTAATTTGTCTCCAGTATCTGGTGTGGGGTCTCGTAGGGTTTCATCACCACTGTTTCCTGAGGGGGAGAGATGTGAGACTGTGATGGGGGTCCTACCACCTATTTTGGAGATCCAACCATTGTCTAAGCCTGGGGGGATTGTGCCTCTTTATTCAACCCACACGATTTTCCTCCCCTTTGATCAGAGTCTGTCGTTGGTCTTGACATTACCCTCTCTTCTTCTCCAATTACAGATTTTTTTTTAGAGAATGCCCTAACACCCTTGCCTACCCTTGGGGATTTTGACTCTCTATCTCAGGGTTGAGAGATCCTGGGTGGTCCACCTTCCGCCCTTTACTCTCCCCTTCCTATCTACGTTGTAGAGAACTCTATTAGCCCCGATATTTTTCCTATTTCATCTATCGGATCTGAGAATGTTTCTATTCAAAATCATAGGAAACCTTCTAAGGGGAACATGAAGGGGGTTAAATACTTCATCAGGGAGCATGCCTTTGTCAACCCGAAGGTTATTCCCTTAGTTGATCGAGGGTTGTCTTCAAATTTTGGTTTGGACCCTTCCTCCACTACTCGGGCACTTAGAGAATATGTGGCCCATACACTGGTTACCCGATGAATTGTATCTCCTTTAATGTTCATGGGCTTGGAGGAGGCCCAAAAAGTGCTACCATCAAACACTTATTGAATCTGTTTGTCTAGTTGTGGTTCTCCTTCAGAAAACTATGTCTTCAGGGTTTTCAGCTTGTGATTATTTCTTGCATTTGCGTCCTAGTTGGCATGTTAGTGCTATTGATGCTTTGGGTCATTCGAACGGTACATTGGTGGCCTAGATTCCACTCATGGCTGACCTCAAGGAATTCACCATGTGTGCATGTATCCTTCTCTCTAGGAAGCTGAAAGGTCCCAACCTTCCTTTTCATATTCTAAATATTTACGGGTTGTATACTAATAGATCATGCTTTTTGGACACTGCCAAGTCTTCTGGTCTTCTCTCCCTACCACATCTTATTCTTGCGGGAGATCTAAATTTTACTTGGTCTTTGGATGAGGTATGCGGGTTGGTCGTCCTCCGAACCCCTTGGCTGATTATTTTTTATCTCTCTTTGGGGACATGCAGCTTTTGGATATTGTCCCGATGGTCATTTCACCTACTTGGTCAAATGGTCATTGTGGTAGTGTTGGAATTGCAAAAAGATTGGATTGTTTCTTTATGGAGGAATCTCTCTGTGGTCAGTTGGGAAAATATCGATGCTGAAACTACTCCATTGGTTTCTCAGATAATAAAGCTATCATTCAACAATTGGATTTTAATCGGGGTTTTGAGTCTTACCCTTTTAAATTCAATCTGGCTTGGTTACTGGAGGAAGACTTCAATTCTCTGGTTGTGGAACAGTGGGGCCACATTTCTGATGTAGTTCCCCCTCACCTTTAGCTGATGTAGGCCCTACTTTACAAATTGAACAAGCTACGTCCTTTGGTCATTAGTTGGGAACGGGAGATGAAATGGAGTGCTAATAAAACATTGTGTGAGTTGGAAAGTGTTATGCAGTCTCTCGTGGATGATTTGGTTACTGGCTATTTTTCTGAGGATCGTCAATAAGAACTAAAGAAGCTATTTTTGCAGAAACAAAAATTACTTACTCATGAGGAAACCCACAGAAAGAAAAGTAGGGCCATTTGGTTGAAGGATGGGGGAGAAAATACCAGTTATTTCCACAATTATGCAAATAGGAGAAGGCTTACGAATTCGATTTGGGAAGCTAAGGATGATTAGGAAAATTTGGTCTATGATCAAAGATCTATCAAAGCAGTGACAAATAAGTTTTTTTCTACTCTATATAAAGACCCACAGTCTTCTAGTATTTGTGGCCAGCTCAACATCATAAATCTTTTTCCTACTTTCTTTAAGCAAGTTGATTCTGAAGTTGTTGGGGGTCGTGTCTCTTTGGTTGAGGTTGAGAAAACTCTGAAAGGCTTTGCTAAGGATAAAATCTCGAAGCCCGACGCGTGGACGGTGGAATTCTACCTACATTTCTTTGACCTGCTACGTAAGGATCTGGTGCATGCCATTGAGGATACAAGATGTTCGAGGATTATTCTGGAGAGCTTGAAGACCACCTACCTTACCTGTAATACCCCGGTCTTGACCCCTTAGTATTTAATTGTACATAATGTGAATATTGTATTGAGATCATGGCATGGAGCTCAAGGCCAAGCCTTTGCCATTAATCAATGTTTTGTGGATAGGTGATCGAGGATGATACCTATGGTGATAGTGCTAAGTCAAGCACGATAGATATATTTTGATATATCATGTAAATGTACAAATTAATATAAAACCACAACTAGCTATGGTTTAAGAGATGGGGGCATGATTCCACAAGGGATAGGGAGGGGATATCCAAACCCTTGAGCCAATGGGGAAAAGCCCAATGTCAAAGGGTAAACCCATAAAGCTATCAACCACCCATTTTTTCTTTTTGTGCCAATCATTATTTCTGCCAGAAATTGGTTGGGGAAGTTAATGCATGGGGATGGGAAGAATATGGGAGTCAAATTCGAATTTGGGAAGCCACCCATTTTTGAAAAACATGTTTTTGACTTCTTGGGAAAGTAAATGCTTGGAAATGCATGCCCATCCCATTGTTCATCCATCTATTTGGCTCTCTCACGCGTTTTGGGAGCTCCTGTGCGTTTTCCTTCATGTCTTGGCTGTTTTCTCCATTATTCCAGGGCTGGAAATTCGTTTTTGTCTTGCTGAGTGAATGTGTAGCAAGGATTCACGATTTGGGTTTTTTTTTTTAGAAGCATTTTTGTCTTCCTCACACAATTGGAGCTTGTTGTGCATTTACCTCCACGTCTTTCTGTCATTACCTCATTTTCCCATACCCGAGGTTTCGTTTTTGGTATTGTATAGTGAATGGGAAAAGGAGACCCACGATTTGGGTGTATGGAGGTCATTTTAGCCCCTACAATGCCCATAAACGTTTTGTGAAATCGTATTTCTCTCACAGGGTGTTTTTCCCATTTTACTAGTCTGTTTTGGTTGCAAATCCGTTTTTGGTTATGCCCAATGGTTGGGAAGATAGATCCACGTTTTAGGGTGTGAATGGAGGTCTTTTTTGCCTCTGTGAAGCCATTGAATGTTTCCTGAAACGATTTGATCACTTGGGTTGTTTTTCCCCATTTTCCATTTTTTATTTTGGTTCCCAATACATTTTTGTCCATACCTAGAACTTGTATTTTGTTGTGAAGTGCATTCTTGTGTTGGCGTGGCTGAGCAAGTCCAATGAGCCCATCTGTTAGTGGGTTGACTATGTTTGGAGGTGATTATTGGCTTGACTTTGGGTGTATGGTCTTGCTATGTGTAAGTTTGTGTTCCCTAGTTCCTTGTGGAAATCATGCCCAGCTTGGGGTGGCAGTGATGCTAAGAGATGAGCACACTGGCCTATGGTTGGGTGGAACGTTGCGGCGACATAGCTAGTTGCGGGGAAGATTCTTCTCAAGATAAGTATTCTTGTGATTTATGAATTAATCTTTGCAACTGTATGTGCTTGTTTTATGAATTATGAACATGTTGAATGCTTGAATGAATGATCTTTGCTTCCACTGTGTAATTGCATTGTTATGCATCTGTGTATGTATTTTATGTTCAATGCATTTTATATTATGTACATCGGGCTAGATTGCTTGTTTGATAGCAGCAACAGTGTTGGTCGCGTCATCTCCATCGTTGGTATGAGGGGAGGGGATGTGACATTACCCTTATTCTGAAATTGGACATACCAGTTCCCTTTGGTGACTATATGCCGATTTCTTTATGCAATCTCTTGTATAAGCTCATTACAAAGATCATTGCATAAAGGTTGAAACATGTCCTTGGAAGGTTCATATCGGTTGAACAGTTCGGATTTCTCCCCAACCGTCAGATACTAGATGTTGTTGGGATTGTCCAGGAGGTTTTACACTCGGTTAAGTCGAAGAAACTCTTTACTCTTATTTTGAAATTGGACTAAGAGAAATCTTATGACAAAGTGGACTGGTCATTCCTCAGGTTGATTCTCTTACAGGTGGGTCTACCCATTGAAATTTCTTAGTGGATTATGTCTTGTGTGAATTCTGCTAGTTTTGTTGTGTTAGTTAATGGTGCTCCTTCGACGTTCTTTAAGGGCTCTCGTGGCATTCGTCAAGGCTTCCCACTTTCGCCATATCTCTTTATTTTGGTTATTGAAGGCCTCAGCAGGCTTCTACTCTAGGCTAAGGCATCTAAATTGATCAAAGGTATTAAAGTTACTGGTACTATCTTTTTTACTCATACTCTTTTTGTGGACGATGTGTTGATATTTGTTGATGGTGATGCTGTTGAGTGGTCTCACATTAAGGCTATGGTCGATCTTTTCTGTGGGGCATTAGGGATGTCCAGTAGTTCCCAAAAGTCTTGTTTCAGTCACTCTAGTATTGATCAAGGGCGCATTGACGAGATTTCTCTGTTATATCCCTTTAATATGAGGCATCTTGATGCTAGATTGACTTATCTTGGTTTCCATCATAAGCCAAATAATTATCTTAGGGATGATTGGTCCTGGTTCTTAAAGAAATATCAATGTCATCTGAATCAATGGACGACAAGGTGGCTATCTCTTGAAGGGAGGAACACACTAGTGACCTCAGTTCTTCAATCCATTCCAAATTATTGGCTCTCACTCTTTCGTGTCCCTATGGGGGTTTTGCTAGTTATCCGTCGTTTGATGTTTTGTTTTTTATGGGTTGGTTCTCATTATATCACTAAGTTTCACCAATCGGGTTGGGAGTCTCTCTCTATGCCTAAGTCTTGGGGGGGTTGGGGGATCAAGCAACTCAACTATTTCAATTTATCATTATGTGCCAAGAGCTTGTGGAGATGCCTTACGACTCCTGGTTTATGGGGGCATATCATGAAAGCAAAGTATATGAGAAGATTACCATTGGAACTGTGGCTTAGGAAAGCAAATTTTAAGTCTTCTTCTTCCTCAGCCATTTGGCAAAGTATGATGACTTCCTTACCTCTCATTCTACAAGATTTAAGCTGGCATATTGGCAAAGGCAACACTATTATCATTGGACTCAATCCAACTGTGGGTCTTCAACAATATAACTTATCTCGGGCACTTTTGGCTCAACTTCATTGTAGGAACCTCGTAGTCTTAAAACAGGTTTACGTGGTTGGCAGGAATTCAGAACTTGGTTGGGTATCGTCGAAAGATCTTGGCCTTACTGGTGACTTGGATAAGGAATGGGAAGCTTATACATATCACATTTTTGCTGCTGGTATTTCTCTTTCGGAGGGTGATGATCAGTTGATCTAGTCAGCAAATAAATAGACCAGTGTTGTCACAACGAAGCTAGCTTATCTTTCTCTAATTAAGCAACATAGTGTTTTTGAGCTGGTGTGGCGGTATAACGCATTATGGAAAGTTAAGATCCCCAGCAAGATAAAATATTTCATCTGGCTCTGTTTTAGATACAAAATTTTAACTTGGGATTCCCTGCAAATGAGAGGTTTCTCTGAGCCTAACAGATGTGTTTTTTGTCTTGTTGCTTTGGAGACAGTTGAACACATGTTTGGTGATTGTGTGTATTTTCAGCAATTTTGGCAGGCGTTTTGCAGTAGTTTAAATTGTTTTTGGCATTGGGATGCCAATTGTATGGTGGACAACCTAAAGCTTTGGTTTGAAAATTCGCAAAGGTCTCTTGTTGTTCCAATTATCCTTATGTGGGAGGTGTGGAGAGCAAGGAATACCCACATGTTTCAACGGGTTGTTGTTGATCTCAGGCGCATTGTGCATTTAAGGCTAACTGCTATTTTGTGAAATATGTTGCAATTTTGGTCAAGGAAAAGCCTAGACATATCTGTGATCCATCATCTCTTAACGATACAATGGTTGGTTATTTTGATGGGGCGAAAAAGGATGGTTTTTGTGGGGCAGGAACGGTCCTTAGGATGGATTTGAAACATTCATTTTAGTTGCATATGGATGCGAGGTGTGGCACAAATACTAGGGTCGAGCTATTGGCTTTGTGGGGATTTTTTTTCTCCAGAAGTAGATAGATCACAGGGTTGCATGTGTTGGGAGACTCTAAGGTCATTGTGGACTGGGCATCTGAGGTGCATACTATCCAATCTGTCGATATTCACCATTGGCTTGGTCGTGTTAAAATATTTATCAATCTTTTTAACAACCTTCACTTTCACCACATCTACAAGGAATATAACTCACTGGCCAATGATCTTTCCAAGCAGGCCATTGGTCTTTGGGGGGCGGCTCGATCGCTTGGGAGGAGCTATTTGAAGGTGTTATGATTGGCTCAGGACTTTTGAGTCTCCACTGATTTCCATTATGTCGTGTCTTGGTTGCATTATCTAGTAGACTTTGCTTTGAGAAATTTTGCCACAGAAACAGTCAATATGACGATATATCTTCGATAGATAGTTACAGTTTACTCTTGGTATAAGAGTGGCCATATTGCACATCCCTTGTATATTTTTGAAGTAGATGTAAATACGTAAATTCCCCCTGAAAAAGGCACTTAAGATGCCCTTTGATTCAATATGAATATCAAGGATAGGTTTTTTTCTTCTAAAAAAAGCTGTAAAAAATTCAACAAATATGTTATCCATTTATAAATAACTGTTATTTTTAAAACACAACTTTATTTAATATAAAGTTATCATTTTCCTTTGTTAAAAATATATAAGTTCACACCTCCACAAACCAACCCGAGCTTGCTTCGTAGGCATTTCAAACATCTTTATTTGATACTTCACTTAGTTAGTTTAATACACTATCACATATTTATTTAATATCAAAATTATATATAGATAGATAGATATATTAAATCTTTAAAAAAAAACTCGTTAAAAATAATTATATGATCACCTAGTTTGATTAAACGTGTTAATGAAATGGTGACGTAGGAACACCTTACCCGTGGTGCGGGACACGTCAAACAATGGTAAGTAGCACGGACATGTCACATGAGTAAGCTAATGTATATCTTAAATTAAATTTTAAGTAAGCATTGGGATGCCATCCATTTATATTTTATTATTTTCACACTAAAACCTAATACAAACCTAAATCAACCTCCCAATTCATTTAAGAAATATAACAACTAATGGCTGGTATTTTCTTTATAAATGATGAGCTATGGTTTTATTTTATGCTAGACTGGTTTCATTTACCTACCCTTTTATTACATAATAACAACACATTACATAAGCCTCTAATTAACTAATTTTACAACTTGGGATCCACCTAAGGAATCCATTACCATGGTATGCCTTATCTACCCCCTTTTCGGTTGCATGAATATATATTTAATTTATTAAGCGAGTAATCTAAGAAATTACTAAAATAAAATATTCTTTCATTGTCTTTTTTTTGTCCCTAATGTCGGACATAATGCTTGAATTTTTTTAATGGAAATTTAAAGTTGGCGTATGCAATGATGATGTATTGAAAATTGAAATTAACTCATTCTTAACTATTCCTTAAAGAAGTATAACTTCATTTTTTTAAAGGGAAATTTAAAGTTGGCGTAAGTATGGAATGATGATGTATTGAGAATTGAAATGAACTTATTCTTAAGTATTTCTTAAAGAAGTATAACTTAATTTTTTATTTATAAATTTGATAAAAAATTTAAGTAAGAATATAGACTTGTTTGTGGAATAAGGAATTTATTTTTTTTGCTTATTTTATAATTATTTACAAGATTCTTGTTTGTGGGACAAGGAACCTTCTCTATGCCACGATTTAATTGCTAAAGAATACAGATGCGTACATACCTTACCCACCTCTGATTTGAACTTATGATCTCATAGGAGGAAACACAAGTTCTTAAACGTTAGGCCCACTCAAGTTATAAGAATAAGATCATTTTTTAACCAATGGATATATTTTATAGTAAAAAATCTCACAAGATTTCAAAAAAAAACTAAATAAAGTAGA
>LPNX010460270.1:0-55457 GCA_001517045.1 Pseudotsuga menziesii | reverse complement strand
GGAAGGTCAATATTATAGAAAATATTTTGAAATTGTGCTTTAATGTGGGTGTACGCAAGGAATTCTATCAGAAAGTGGTTTTCATCTTCAACCCACTTAGTATCACAAAGATGACAAATTCTTTCATCCCATGATAGTTTAGGAATCATCCAATGCCTTATTTCACTGTAAAGCTCATGAGGGATTATTCTTATTTTGGCAATTTTGAGTTTCTTCTTAATGCTAGTTAAAACAGAGATATAATTTTGATCTTCTAGATTATGGTCGATCACCTCTGTATAATATCTTAGTTTTCTCTTATTTGTTAATATCTTAGTTTTCTCCTTCAATTTAGATGCAATTATATGTTTAATATTAATACTCTTCTACAAAGTGGCCTCTTTCTTGACTCCCCATCAATTTATCCAAGACATGGCATCTTTATGCCAACCTCGCTTAAGCCGCAAGTTGTTTTGACTAGAGTATGAAGCAATCTTAGGAATCTTCTTGTCTCCCAAATTGTTTATCTTGTTCTTATACATTAGGTACCTAGTCATAGCCATGCTCTCAATGGGGTAGAGACTCGTTTCTATGAAGAGGATAGGATATCATATATATCCTTTAATTTTAAGATTATATGTTATAAAGTGTTTTTCGATTTTCTCTATCATTCTCTTGGATTCTCTAGAGATGTTGAAACCACAAACTTCATGTCCATATAAGATAATGTGAGTCACCTAGTGTTAGATTTTTATCATTCATGCGAGCATTATGATCTTAGGATCTTTAACTGAGAGAATAACATGCACAACAATAAACACAAGAGACAAGAGACACAAAGAATTTTCCTCGGGGAAACCATAAAGGAGAAAACCCCGCAACTTCCTCAGAGATAGAATCAGCACCAAAAGTAAAACCCGAAAACATAAAGATGATCTGCTGACAGCAGTAGTCTCTCTCTTGTCCCAACAACTTCTCTCTTACTCATGCGCTCCAATGAGTGAGTGTGTGTGTAATAAATAGAGAGACTCACTCTCTATTTATATTCTTTCGTTCACTTGAAGCCCACTCCAACATGTCAGTCTCACTTAACAATTACTTACTAGAGCCGACATCTCTAGGAGTGTCTAATAACCCTAGTGCCCCACAACTTGTGGGGACTTTGCCTCCCTTGACCAACAAGGAGGGTTATCCTTAACACAACGGTGGGGACTATTTCCCCGACTTACAATGACTCACCTAGGGTTGACTTCTCTAGGATAACCCTAGGGCCCCACAACTGTGGGGACTTTAACCCTTGATCAATAGGAGGGTTACCCACAATGACTTGACATGACTTGTTTACATTATAGAACCTCCCGATAGGAACATCAGGGCATGACATGACTCAAATACATTACAGACACATCCTGGAATAAACATCGGGGTACAATACATAAGATATACGGATGAATACATTCCGAAGTTACAAATACATCAACACTCCCTCTTAACTAGGAAGGTATTCTCTCGACACAATTTATCAGCACAAGTCTTCTTCTCTGTATTATCTGGATCATCATCGAGTCCTCGTCATCTTCAAGTCATCTTCATCTGGATCTGGATCATCATCACTTGATTTGGATCATCATCACCGGATCTGGATCATCATTGGATCTGGATCATCACTGGATCTGGATCATCATCACTGGATTTGGATCATCACTCGATCTAGATCATCATCACTGGATTTGGATCATCACTGGATCTGGGTCATCATCACTGGATCTGGATCATCACTGGATATGGATCATCATCACTGGATCTGGATCATCACTCGATTTGGATCATCATCACTAGATCTGGATCATCACTCGATCTAGATCATCACTACTAGATCATCATCACGGGTGTTATCTCATGATTCTTCTCGTCACAGGAAGTTCTACAGAGCCAACCCTTTTTCGTGTTGGTTGTAGACCTAGCCTTTATGTAGGTCTTCTTCAGCGCTTATATCTGACCCTAAGTCAAAATAGCCCGCCCAACACTTACATCTGACCATGAGAGGAACACATCCAACACCATGTCAGAAAGGCACGCCCAACACTCACATCTGACCATGCGGGAAGACATCCCACAACCCTGTCAGAAAGGCCCATCGCTTACATTCGCCAGCATGGTAGGTTACATTCGCCAGCATGATAGGACACACCTACTATCATCTGTGAAAAGGCACAGCACTCACATCCACCAGCATGATAAGACACACCTACTATCATTTGTGGAAAGGCTCAGCACTTACATCCACCAGCATGGTAGGACACACCTACTACCATCTGTGGAAAGGCACAACACTTACAATCACCAACATGGTAGGATGCACCTACTACCATCTGTGAAAAGGCACATAACTTACATCTAACCATGGAAGGAACTTAATCCTCTCACCATGTCAGAAGGGCACTTAGTCACAGACTGAGGGTTCTTGGTAACTGACCAGGTGCCTCCATTCTCCCAGAGAATGGCAACAACCCTTATATATGATCAAGTGGGAACACATCCCTCAATCACATCAGAATGGCCATGCACTCATATCTAATCATGTGAGAACACATCCCATAGTCATATCAAAATGGCCCTCAGTCCCAGACTTAGCTTTCCTGGTAACTGACTAGGTACCTCCATTCAAAGAATGGCAACAGCCCTTATATCTGATCAAGTGGGAACACATCCCTCGATCACATCAGAATGGCCATGCACTCACATCTGATCATGTAAGACTACATCTCACAGTCATATCAGAATGGCCCTCAGTCCTAAACCGAGTATTCCTGGTAACTGACCAGGCACCTCCATTGAGAGAATGGCAATAGCCCTTATATCTAATCATGTAGGAACCAATCCTATAGCCATATCAGAATGGCTCAGCACTCATATCTGACATGGAAGGAACCAATCCTCGTACCATGAAAAAATGGCTCAGCCCTTACATCTGACCATGGAAGGAACCAATCCTCTCACCATGTTAGAATGGCTCACGGACTCATCACTTCCCCTTGGAAGGAACCTCGATCTGGAGAAAACCAAGCTTCTCCCTGAAGTACTCAAACTTCACTCTGGCTAATGGCTTTGTCAACACATCAGCTATCTGTTTGTCCGTCGCAACATACTGGAGCTTCACTGCTCCTCTCTGCACCATATCCCCGATATAGTGATACTTAATCTCGATATGCTTTGACTTGTCATGGAACACTGGGTTCTCCGACAACTTCACACAACTCTGGTTGTCACAATATATACAAGTAGCATCCAACTGGAGATCAAATAAATCAGATAGTAGCTTCCTCAACCATACTGCTTCACAACTAGCTGAACAAGCTGTGACATACTCTGCTTCAGCTGTACTCAGTGCCACACAGGATTGCTTCCTGCTAAACCAAGAGATCACACCTAATCCCATACTGAAGCAACACCCTGAAGTGCTCTTCCTATTGATGGCACTGCCTGCCCAATCTGAATCAACATAACCCTCCAGTTTAATCTTCTGACTCGCCTCATACTTGAGCCCATAATCAACTGTACCACTCAGGTACCTCAGAATATGCTTTGCAGCAATCAAGTGAACATGTCTCAATGTGTCCACAAAAAAGCAAATATCTGGTCTCGTATCTGTCAGGTACATCAAGAAACAAATCATCTGACGATACATCGTGGCATCAACTGTCTTTGATAGAGCATCACTCAATAGCTTCATGTTCGATGCCATAGGTGTGGTCATGCAGTCCATCATCCTAAACATCTTTAGGATCTCTACTGCATACTTCCCTTGTCCGAGGAAGATTCCATCCGCATTCTCAGACACCCCCATGCCTAGAAAATAGTGGATTGACACATAACAGGAGCATCACTGGTCTTCTGTCTTCAACCTTGAAGCAAATGTTGGAATTTGCTTTACTCTCAGTAAATCCTAAAGTCATCAGTAATCTATCAATCCTGTCGTACCATGTTAAACCTTAGGATCTTCTGCAGTCACTCCCTCTAAAGCATCATACTCCCTCTATCTTTCGTACTCTATGCACTGAAACATTATGTACTTGAGTGACAAGTAGCTTCCTCTGCTACTAATATTCTATGTATCCATCTAGGGTCAATGGATACCAAGATCCTCTATCTTTGAAAGCATTCTTCTCACACCCATATGTAAGCTTGTCATCCTTTATCAACCTTGTAGCAAAGGTTAAGATCTTCATCAAGCTCATCATGTATGTGTTATCACATGGGTGTCTTCTGATACAAGGCCTTCTTTCATTTGCACACATGATTCTGCCTGTCATGTGTCTCAACTCCCACTGGCTGCAAATGTCTCTTCGTAGTCTATGCTTTCTTTTCATGAGAAGCCTCGTGCTACGAATCTTGTATTGTATCCCACGATGTTTCCATCTACTGCATGATGGAACTACACACTTCTCTTTATGTATCGATACTGCATCCTAGACATCATTCTTCTTGAATTGGTCTTCCCTTTCTTCTTGGTTACTTCTTCATAGCTGGAAGGTTCTGCATCAATGATGTCACTGCATTAGTCGTATTATTCTTCATCTTGAACTGTCGTCACTTGTTCTTTGGAACAAGTTTCATTCTTCTTTGATTATGTATGCGATCTTTCCTACAAGTCAAATGCATTTGCATGGTTAGATACATTTCATAAGGAATATTCATAATGGCAAATTCTTATGCATACATATGTGATCATGCAACTATTTTAGCTAATACAACATTCATCCATATCTCATGGAAACTTTCTAGATGCCTTCCATCTCTACCAGGACAACATTGAGATTGTGCACTAATCCAATATGTCAACAAAGAGGTTTCATTCTAGATAAGTAAGAATGGAGAGTTGTATAGCACCATGAGCTACTTACCCATCACATGCGTATTAGTAGTATGATGTCATTAATGCAAACATCTATCATGCATAATACATCAAGTGAATATAAACAAATTGCATAACAAAAACAATATCATGAAATGACAATTGAATACTTATCTTTATTTGTTTCGTGGGTAGACTCCTTCTTGATCCTTCTGCTTCATCATCTTCTTCATTCATGACTTCATCATTTCTTATCCAAATGCTCAATATGGATAAGAGGTTCTTCAAGAATTGAGTTCTTCGTATTCCTCATCGCTTGAGGGATCTTCTTTGGATGGTAAGAGCTTGATCCTCAGTTGCTCCCATCTTCTCTTCTCTTATTATGAGTCGAGCTTCTTCTTCTTCCCAGAGTTTGCTGAAAGTAATCACTTCCTTTTGGCACACATTCCTCGAATGAATGAATCCCATGATCTTGGGAGGCCATTCAAGGTGGCTATCACCACTTTTGCATTCTTCACTTCTTCTTTTACCACTTCAATTTGTTCTTTGATTTGAGAGACCCTTGTAAAGTATGACTTTATGGTCTCTGCATTCTGGATCTTCACATTCTTCAACTGGTTTCTTAAGGTAATTTTTCGATTTGTGTTCTTCCCTTCAAATAGCTTGGTCAAGGAATCAAACATCTCTTTTAGTGTCTTTAGGGAAGACACTTGTGGCACAAGGTGATACATGATTGAATCAATAATGATCTTCTTGGCCTTGACCAAGTTCTTCTTGTGTAAGGCTTTTAGCCTCATCTCCCTCTAGAACTGGAACCTCTCTGCTTATGTAGGTGTCCAATTCATTTTCTTTAGAGAGATCAAATACTTCCATACTTGGAAGTTGTCAACTTCACCAAGCTTATGTGATATATCACTTTGAAATGAGAACCTCAAAATGAAAATAGCAATAGATTAGATCTTACCGATTTGAGGTGTCCGTCTTGGTTCCGGAGCTGGTTGATCTAGGGTTTGTTAGAGAAACCCTAATTTTCAAAACTTGGAATCTTCCAAATCTGATTGGATAGAAAGATAGATCTCTTCAAGAAAAGCTGTCCAATGTACTCCTTTTCTGAAAACAGTGGAGGGAAGCTCCCGGAACAAGAAGCCCTAGTTTACCAATTTCTTCTGCATAAATGCCTGATATTGTTTCTATGATATCTCTGAAATTAGTACTCCTCTGTATCTAAAACTTCGCATTGAGGTATCCTCACATGTCCCTGTTCCAACACCATAGGTTTCATCAGAATTGGTTTCACCAATTGGGACTTATGATCATTTTCCCAAGGTGACCTGTTATAGGACTATTCAGAACAGTGAAGTTGTACGGACTTCCACGTGTCACTGTTTCATCTTCTGGGTCTGAAACACAGACCACGGAAATTACAATCCACTTCCTTTCTGCAACATCTTCAGAAATTTCATTTGGACCTTTGTAGCCCAAGATATAACAATTCTTCCCAGGTGTCCTATTTAGGGATGAATCTTGGAAGAGGCTGGAATCCTAACTTGGAGGGATCATATCTCCCAGAATATAGCGAGTATGAGGATGAATTTTAGATACAGTGTAAACCAGGATTTCATCTTCGTCCTGTGAAAGTTTCATCTCTTGAGCCTTCTCCAATCCCGAGATATAGTGAATGTACCAAAACTTATCAGTTTTAGTATTTTAGGGTTTTTCCAGCTCAGGATTAAACTAGGGTTTGACTTTCCCGGAGTTATACCCAACCAAAAATATTGACCCGGGTCTCTAAACTTTGATTTTGATGAGGAGAGAAATCATATGCCGCGCTCACTCAAAAATTCCTCTTCTGTAAGAAGCCCTAATTTCCCACACCAAAAACTGAAAATGCTCGGAATCAAATTCCGCTTCGACAGAAAGATGTGCCCTTCAATGGCGAGTCAACCTAGCATACTTTTGCTGATGGATTGTGGAGAGAGACCCAAAAAGTAAGAAGCCCTAGCTTTTGTAGCTGCACAATGTATTTTTCTCAGGTTAGCTCTGATTCCATGTTAGATTTTTATCATTCATGCTAGCATTATGATCTTAGGATCTTTAACTGAGAGAATAACATGCACAACAATAAACACAAGAGACAAGAGACACAGAATTTTCCTCGGGGAAACCATAAAGGAGAAAACCCCGCAACTTCCTCAGAGATAGAATCAACACCAAAAGTAAAACCCGAAAACATAAAGATGATCTCCCGACAACAGTAGTCTCTTTCTTGTCCCAACAACTTCTCTCTTACTCATGCGCTCTAATGAGTGAATGTGTGTGTAATAAATAGAGAGACTCACTCTCTATTTATATTCTTTCGTTCACTTGAAGCCCATTCCAACATATCAACCTCACTTAACAATTACTTACTAGAGCCGACATCTCTAGGAGTGTCTAATAACCCTAGTGCCCCACAACTTGTGGGGACTTTGCCTCCCCTGACCAACAAGGAGGGTTATCCTTAACACAACGGTGGGGACTATTGCCCCGACTTACAATGACTCACCTAGGGTTGACTATTTCATTAATGTAGTATTTTTTTTTTCATTGAGAAAAAGACAATTTTAAAATAGATAAAGTTGTGTCAAAAAACAACAAAATACATACTAACAATTAGCATTTATACAATCATGTAATTAATGTAGTATAAATCACTTTGACATGAAGAAAGAGATTTGATTTAAATCTTATATTTTACTCATTCACAACTATGCAATCCTTAAAATGTTATGTTGTACCTAAAAAATAAGGAAGTAAAATTAAGGGTGTAGCTTAAACTTGCAACGATTTTACGCGATCTTTTGACACGATTTCTTATAATTTCGATAAAAAAGTTTCATGAAAATTTCAAATCACTCAAAAACAGTGTTAAAATTTGGGAGTTTTCTAGGACATTGATTTCATTTATACACTTAAAATCATGAAACAAATAACAAAATTTTCAAATATTACTTAATTTTTTAACTAAATTCCGACTTAAAAAATAACAAATAACCGAAAAAATGCACTTTTAGACCACTCCAATATTAAGTCCATACTATGACCTTTGCCTCGAAATATGTATCCTTGTTACTTTAAAATATTTAAAAATGAAATACCTTTATTACTTTAAAGTATTTGAAAATGAAATATATCTATTACTTTAAAGTATTTGAAAGTGAAATATTAATTTATGATGGAAAACTACTCAATCTCCTCCATTAATGTCAAACAAAATCTTTATGTCGGTCTTTTTATGAAAACATGATATATTATTTTTCAAATAAAAATTCAATTATGTAATTTTGAAGTCCTTTGTCTTTGAAGAATTCTAGAGAGGAAGATTGTGAGTTTGTTGTGTATTCAAAGTGTGGAGAAGTTGTGTTGAGGTATAAAAACATATTTGATAACCCGATCCTAGGTATGATGCAACTTTGCACTTGTTTGGTTTTGAGAGTTGAAGTCGTTGAAATATTGTTATGGCGGCTAGGGTTATAACCTTAGTCATTGCTCTTTCTCCTCTGCGTCGCTGAGAACTCGGTGACGTTGCTCTTTCTTCTTTGCACCACTGAGAACCTGGACCCAGGTGCAGGATCCAAACAATGATGGTGAGTTTGGCCTCGTGCTCATAGTCATGGAGATGGAACGAGAGTGAGAGTCAGTGTGAGCACTGCAGAACGCGTGGAGACTACAGCAGTGGTCTGCGAGCTACAGCCGCTCCGTCATCGACAAAGATGCAATGTTGCTGACGAAAGCAACGCTGGTGAAGTTTCGTATTGTAGAGGGCCATAACAGATCCTGTGTTCTGCTAGAACATTGACGATGTCTCGAGCGACAGGTCTGTGGAGCGACTTCCTTCTCACAGTCGATTGCTTCATTCCTGTACTAGATGGCTAGGGTTTGAACCATAGTCACCATCCACCATCCACTTGTTCTACTCTGCCTATTGCGACCGCAACAGTGATGATGGGATGGTTTTTTGGTATGGCGTACCTGCAGCGGTTGCTTACCGGTGGTGGACTTTCACCAGTTCATTCTATGTGTGGCCTTGGTTTTGGCTACGGGATGATGGGGTTTTGTCCATGTGATTGCATATTTTCTTTGGCTCTTTTGGACCAATTTGTACATCTCCCAACGCTTTCTTTGGCCGAGAGTTTGGTTTTGGGTGGGTGCTCAAGTTGTTGAGCATTGTTTGTGGTATTTTTTTTTACTTTGGTTGGGAGCCTGATCCTGGTTGCTTAGGTTGTTGAGCATTGTTTGTGGGTATTGTGCAATGTTTGTGGGTTTTGACTGGATATGAGACCTAATATTATAGATGTGTATCTCGTTACCTTTGATTCTAATGAATATCAAGGAATAACTATTTTTCTTTTGAAAAAAATATATATATATAGAAATTAGTGAATACACTAACAAAAGGGTGTACTTCGCCTCTATGATAAGTTTGTGAAACATTTGATTTAGGTGTAAAATGTTGTTTTATTTTTCAAAATCGAAGAAAATTGGGTGTAGGTTGAGAATAAAGTATGCCAAGGTTTAATATATTATATTATGTTGTTAATATATTCCAATAAAATTTAAATATTTCTTCACTTTAAAAGGAGTTTACATCATATTAATGCCATATTAACTCCATATTAAAGTTTGTAGGTAATGTTTTATATATCGATCAAAACCAAAAATTATTACTAAATTTTTGCGTCGAGAGACACTCTACAACCCAGTATGGGGGAGATCTTGTAACATGATGTACGTTTATAACATGTTGGCAAAACAAATAGTGATAGTGAATATTATGGGAGAGATCTTGTAACGTGATGTAACGTTTGTAACATGTCGGCAAAAAATAATAGTGATAGTGAATATTATGGGAGAGATTCTGTAACACAAAATACAAAATAAATTTTCTAATAGGCTAAAATAAATGTTGGCCACAAAAACAATCTAATATGGGGGAGATGTTATAATCTTCCTACCTAACAAAACAATAAAAAAGTAAAAATTTAATTATCCGTAAAAAAAATATGTGGGTCAAGAAAAAACACAAAATTGAATTATTCGCAAAAGAATGTTGGCCTTGCACATACCATGTGCAAGGCATTCTAAACAACCCATGGTTTTATTGTACATGGTTTAGGAGGCTTTGCACATGGTTTTTAAACTATGTGCAAGGCCTACTAAACAACCCATGGTTTTATTGTACATGGTTTAGGAGGGCCTTGAAAATGGTTTTAAGACCATGTGCAAGGCCTCCTAAACAACCTATGATTATAGGAGGGCCTTGCATATGGTTTTAAAACCATGTGTGGGGAAATGATTCAATGTTCGTTCCTAACAAAATAAAAAATAATAAAAAATATTATGTGTCGGCCATAAATAATATTAAATATTAATAACAATAAAATTATATGTGCACCTTAAATAAAAAGATGTGTATTTTGGTTTGAATCAAATCAATGGATACCTAAGAAGAGGTTTGCACCTCGAGAGATTTGATCCATCTCGGCACTTGATAGAGCCTAGGATTTGGATCTAGGCTAGTTAGTTACAAATACAAGGTTGATTTGTGAATGTCTAATAAAGAAGATATATAAAAATCCAAAAAGTAGGCACGTTAAAACTTGTCTAAAGGAGTAATGAAAATAATTCATAAGGAGGAGTTAATAAAAAGTAAAATATTAAAAAATATAAGATTGAATTTAAATTCTTACGAGGAAAGATGGGTAAAATGGTATATGTTCCCTTTGATGTTAATATCAAAGAAAAAGTGAATGAGACTCTATAATGACCGACCTTGTACTTTGAGTAAAATTTGAGCTATATAAATATTAGGTTTTTGTATTTTGAATAAAATTTAAGTTATATAAAATAAAAGAGTGAATGAAATTAGATTTAAGAATATATAATTATTTTCTAGAAAATTTAATAAGTTTAAAAATAAAAGTTAACAATTTATTATTTTTGATAATAATAATAATAAATGACCTAAATAATTAATAATTCAAATTTCTCACATATATATAAGTTTATCATAAAATATATAAGATATACAAGGATTAATGTTTATCAACAAACTCTAAATCATTCAGAATGAAAATAAAGATCACAAGCCTAATAATTTTATGGGATAATAAATCATTTGAATTTAAAGATAATTAGAATATTATTTTTTCCATATAAAAAAATCATAACTGTTTTAAAAGAAACAAATTACATTCTTGAGATGCCTTCATGAGATTCATGTGCATAGTGTCTAATTGAAAACTAATCAAAATTAGTCCAACAAAAAGTCCAAAACTTTGATATGATACATAAGATTGTTAAATCCTATACATCCTATACAAACAAACAAAAACATAAATAAATACTAATATTGATCATTAGCTCACCTTAATGGATCTACACAAGACAAACTAAAAGATTTCAGTATAGTGCTTCGAAAATACATATAGATAGCCATGTAAGTACTATCATAAAATTTGAAAGACAGAAAGTCTCCAAAATTTTGCTGATCAAAACAAACAAGTGAAAGCCAAAGTGCTTCAAGATCTAGAAACAAGTCTTCAAAATCAAAGAACATATTTCTCATTCATCACGAAAATGAGAATGATAAAAACCATTTGAGCTCGCATTTTAATTTTCAAATATATACCAGGTACCTTCTTGCATGAAAGATCCATATTTGGCTAGCTCGTCCGCCGTTATATTGCGCTCTCTATACACATGCTTAATGGTCACATTACCCATCGACAATTTTAATCTTAAAGTCTCTTCCAAAAGAGAAAATAGCTGCAAATTATTAATCTTGTTCTGACCATTTAGCCACTTTACAATAATGCGCGAGCCTTCAAAAATTTGTTAAAACAATGATACCATGCTCCACTGCCAACAACAACAAGAGTCTAAGAGCACTAAGTTTAGCATAATTATTTGTTCTCGAATCAAGACCTACTTTAAAACTAAACCAATATTGATCAAAGAAATAAAGTAAACCCCTTGCTCCACAACTTTGAAGATCACTTTAAGCTACTCCATCTAAATAAGTCCAAAAAGCATTTCAAGTGAGACCCCACTTAGGTTTTGAATATTAGTACCTCGTGGTTTTTTGAGGTAGTGTTATTTGAGAAAGTTTCGGTTATGGATTGTAAATCTATTCGAGGAGGGCTGCTACCGATGTCTTGTAGCGTTTATGTGTCAGCCTGCTTGTAAAATTTGGAAGTTTTGATGGTCTTGTACTAGCGGCCTGAAACAGGGCCTTTGAAATAAAAAAGATTAAACTTTTTTCATGCTGAAAAAAAATTCCAAAAAACAAAGTAATAAATCTCAAGCTACTCCATCTAAATAAGTCCAAAAAACAAAGTAATCAATCTCTTCAATTATCACTTGATGAAGCTAAATCTACGATTTATCCTTAACAAAATAGTTAAAGATACCCAAACTTTAAAAATACATTAAAAAAGAAAAATAAACTTATCTTCAAAACAAATAGCATTTCTACCGAACCAAAATCCCCACGCAACAACAAAAAGAAAAGATATAAAGTCTCCAAAATAATAATTTAACCGTTTCTCAATCTCAAACCAAGCTAACTTAGTAAAGGAAAGGAACATTCAACCGCTAAGTAAAATTTTGATTCTTCCGCTGACTTGCAAAAATAACAAATTTTAAATTAAACCTATAAATATAATTCACATATATTTCATTTAAAAATAACTAAATTATACCCACATATATTTTACGATTTTTTTTTATAGGTGTCCTTTTTAACTCAAGATTTAAAATAAACGAATAATGACATCATATTAAAATCCAAGTTAAATGTAATCTTCCCAAAATATAATTCCAGTTACGAGTAATATTTAAGTACTCTCATGTGCCCTTATGGCCCTGCCATATGCCATATAGGCCTATATCGGGTAACATGGTATTGCACATTGTTTACATGTGCCATGTGTTAGGGCTATTATCTTACACCATGCAAAGTTACATGGTTTTGCATTTTGTTACCATATAAAGAGTTTGATGATAATGATAATGATGATTAACGTCCATTGAGATCAAACTTTGATCTATAGGACCTAAAGAAACAAATTAATTAGTTTGTTTTAAAATTGTATTTCTATGTTCAAAGAGCTTGGTGAGAAGCGCCACGAGCTCACTATAATTTTGACAAGTTAAAAGGCTAGGAAGGTCGGTATTGCAACAAAGATTATGAAACTGAGATCTAATGTGGGTGTACGCGGGACACTCTAAGAGGAAGTGATTTTCATCTTCAATGTTCCTATTCTCACAGATACAACAGATCCTTTCCACCCATGGTGTTTTAGGAATTGTTCAACAACCTGTTTCACTATGAAGCTCATGAGAGTTCATTCTCATCTTGGATATATTAATTTTTTTCTTTGAACTGGTTAATACATAGAGATACTTTTGATCTTCTAGAGTATGGTTGATGACCTCCTTATAATATCTTAATTTTCGTTTAGCCTCTAAATCTTTCTCACACCACAATTTCTCTTTAAACTTAGAAGTAATAAGATTTTTAATGTTATTAATATTTTGCAATGCAACACTTTCGTCGATCTCCCAATGGTTTAACCAGGCCCTCGTATCTTTATACTAACCTCGCTTGAGCCTTAGGTGGTCTTGGCTGGAATTAAAAGCTATCTTAGGATGTCTATGGGCTTCCATGTTATTGATTTTTTGTATGTACAACATGAGCCTAGTCATAGCTAGGCTCTCGATGGGGAAAAGACCCACTTCTATAAGGAGAATAGGATATGGTGTATTGCTTTTAATTTTGAGGTTATACGTTATAAAACGCTTCTGGATTTGCTCAATCTTCCTCCAAGATTCTCTAGAGATGTTGCAACCCCAAACCTCACAACCATACAAGATAACAGGAGTGACTAAAGTTTCAAAGAGGAGCTTCTTTTTATCCCACATCACCAGATTTGTTGCTTTGCAATTATTTTCAAGACCAAAATAAGCTTTCCACCCTCCATTAATCCTTTTCTCAATGCTATAGTTCCAGTTGAGCTTGTGATGAATATCAATTCCTAGGTATTTGTAAGAAGACACTTCCTGCAAGTTTCTATTGTCATACACAAAATTAGCGTAAGTGTCCTTCTTGGATTTGATAATCATAACTTTTGTTTTGTCAGTGTTGATAGTCATACCCATGGTAGAGCAGAAATCCCTGAGAAGTCGAAGTTGCTTATCAAGATCATACGGATCCCTTGCCATAAGAACAATATCGCCAGCATAGAGAAGAAGGATGATGATTATCCCAGCTAAGAATGTGCCAGCACAACCCGCTTCTTCTAAACAACCTTCTAGCTTATCAATATAGATGCCAAAAAGGGTAGGGGAGAGGGGGCAACCTTGTTTAACTCCGATACTGCACTTAATATCTCTCAACCACCCCTCATTGCTCTTAAACTTGGCAATTACATTCTTGTATAACCTTATTGAGGCAGCTATCAACTCGAAGGAACCTTTAGCTCTTCTAATCTATTCCAAAGGTTATTTCTAGGTACTGTGTCGAAATCCTTTCTAAAGTCCACAAAGCAACAAAAGAGATTGAATTCATGATTACAACACTCCTTCACAATGATCCTAAAGGTAACCAGGTGGTAGTTTATAAAATAGAATATAACATTTTAAAAACTTTATATACACTATTTTATTAATTATTAAACATAAAATTTGTTTTAAAAAATTTAATAAATGAATGCAAATTTCAAATGTCAAATAAATTTGTGAGATGAAATACATCTTAATCATAAAATTAAAAAAAAAAAACTTATAACGTACAATAGAATATAACATTTTTATTATTGTTTTTCATGTTCTGTAGCAAAATAAGGAACGAGTCTTAATATTGCTCAAGAAGATGAAGGTTTTTTCCTTATAATTTTCTTTTAAGCGTTGGACTTAAAAAAATATTAAATTTAATTTTCAAAATATTTACTAAACATTTTTTTAAATGTTTACCTAATAAAAATATTAAATTACAAAGAATTAAACATTATATAAATTTATATAATTATAAATCAAATAATCACTAATCATACTTTAAATTTATAAATCTTATAATGTATTATTTAAATCAAATAATCATTAATCATTATTTAAATTTATAAATATCATAAAATGTGAGTTTACAATAATCAAATTCGTCTTGAAATTTATAAAAATTGAGTGGCGTTCTTTCGAAATAGAAAATTAAAAAACTCCCAAACGTGAAACAGACACCAAATGTCTTTGACAAAGATCGGTAAAAATTCACGATCAAATAATTGATTTTGAATTCCACAAATTCAGGTTTTTGAGGTTCAAGATAAAGCAACTTGGGCTACCTGTCGATTTCTCAATATGTGCAGTTCTTAACTCTGGGAAGTATCGCAATTCGATGCAGTTTGTAAACAGCATTATCCAAATTTTCCTCATTCGTGGTCAAAGGAGGTCATCTGCCTTGGTTCCAGGCAAAGCTGCTCAACAGCGGGGTTTACATCTGGTACTGATAAAGCATTTTCTCTGTTAACCCCTTTCACAGCAAATTGATTTTGATGAATGATTTTTTTGGGTTTTACTGCAATCTATAAAACCCTACGTAGGTTGATCCTTAAACACCCAATTGGCTTTCATCAATCTTTTTATTCCAAACATCCTTAGACCGCTTGCATTGAGTTGGGTTTCAGTCAAAATTTCATCTTGGCCATGGAAATTGACGGGGTCTGCGAGCAACACATGGGATCCCCTGAGTCAGATTGGGGCCGCTTGAATTCTGATATTACGGAGGTTGTACTGTCTCGGCTGCCCGTCAGCTCCATAGTTAGGTCCTGTATTGTCTGCAAGCACTGGTATTTTCTCATCACCCAACCCTCGTTTGCAGCCCGGCTTAGGGTTTGCAAGAAACCCTGGTTTTTCCTGTATGGCCAGAACAACATTTTCTTGAAGAATAACCAGGCATTTGGATTTGATCCAGAGGCCAATGAATGGATCCGTTTGCCCACTTCATCGTTTCCTCAGCCCTGTGCCGAGGATTCCTTGGCGGGTTCAGGAGGGTTTCTGTTTGCCACTACTGGGTCTGACTGTTCCAGGTTCTGTTATGCCCCGGTGTTGAAGAGTTCATGGAAGGTAACTGCTCCACTGAGGTTCTCCAGGCGCCAACCTCTGGTCGGGGTGTTTAAGGAGGGCGATTACGGGTTCATTGTAGTTGGGGGAGTCAGATTCATTGGGGGGCTGGTTGATATCGAGGATAGATTGGCTGTTGAAATTTATGATTCTGGCAAGGATTCTTGGGAGCTTTGTGCCCCTTTGCCAGCGGATTTCCGATCCGGTAACTCGTCGCAGTGGCTGACTTCTGCATTGCTGAAAGGGAAGTTCTATGTCTTCGGGATATATTCGGGGTATATTTCAGCGTTCGATCTGCAGCACAAGGCTTGGGGTGGTGTCCAGATTGTCCGACCCCCGGGAATTATATTTTCATTTCTTCTGGCTTGCCAGAACAAGCTTATCTTGGCTGGTTTGCGCAATGGCGCCGATGGGCCGATGTTTAATCTCTGGAAAGTCGAGGAAGAATCGATGGCGTTCTGCGAGATTGGTTCCATGCCCCAGGAGCTTCTGTATTCTTTGTTTGACAGCGAGGAGGACGATAAATTTGCAAGCTTGAAGTGTGTAGGGCTAGGAAATCTCATATATGTTTTCAATGAAGAGCATCACAAGATGTATCCTGCGTGTGTCTGTGAAATTTCTCCAAAATTGGATTGCACCTGGAGAAAAGTCCCTCCATTGCCTTTCCCTGTAAGTAGGTTCCACAAGGTTATCAGCTTCTGTTCCACAGTTGCACTTGATAGCATTCTTTGATTGGAAATGTTACACCATTGGTCGCATGCCGAGGTATTGAGATATTGCTGGTTCCAGTCATATGGAATCGCATAAAACCATTTATACATGCCTGGTGAGCGTGCCTATATGGTAGATAAGTAAAGCAATCAAATTAAATGAAACTTGTGATTCCTTACCCATCCTTGATTGCAAATCGGGTGATCGTTTTCGAGTGTGTACAGTAGACAACTATTATATGTAAAATTCCTGTTTGTTGCTGTTGTTTAAATGTGCTTCTTGGGATCTGTATAAAATGGACGATGAGGCACTGAGTTGATAAGGCACCGAGTTTATTATTCTGCTCTTCATTAACTTCTAAAGCCTATGATTAGGGTTTCTTCTATTCTTCTCACAAAGAAGAATCCGCGATTATTGTTTAGTATCTATTCTATAATCTTCAAGCAGGTGACCTTATGACTTGTACAGACATTTGTCATTTTAATAAAATTGCAATCTTATTTGCAATTATTGCATGACTACTTTTTGATTATAGTGGTCAAGCTTTTATCAGATTTGCCTTCTAGCAGGCTGCTCAGCACTTTTAGTTACTTGCATTTATTGCTTAAATTTTAACAACTTACTTTAACATTGTTGTTTCTCTGTATGCAAGTTTGATTTTCTGTACTCAAGTCTCTCCTTCCCGATATCCAGTCGTTATTGTGGCTTGTTTTTGAGCCACCTTGCTTCTACCCTCCTTACAGGTATTCAGTCGTTATTGTAGCTCATGATTGAGCCACCTTCCTTCCACCCTCCTTCCAGATATTCCAGTTGTTATTGTGGCTTGTGATTGAGCCATCCACCCTCCTTCCGGTCGTTATTGTGGCATTGTAGCTTGTGATTGAGCCACCCTCCTTCCAGATATTCCCAGATGTTCCGTTGATTGAGTGACCCTCCTTCCAGATATTCTATTCCAGCTAATGAAAAGGAGTTTCCAGTTTCCAAATTTATTATGACAAAATGTATTTGTATAACATCATGAATCTGCTTACCATGGTAATGTTCTTGTATAACATTATGAATCTGCAAGTATATTGTTGTGTTCTTTCGCGGATTAGTTATTGTATAACATTATGAATTTGCAAGTATATTGTTATGTCCATTTTTGGATTAGTTCTTTTAAAACATTATGAATCTGCAAATATTTAGTTCTGTCGATTCTCAGATTAGTTCTTTTATAATTTCCTTTCAATTTCAATATTGAGCTGCAAGTATGATGTTGTGCCCAATCTCAGATCTAGTTCTTTTGCACTTTTCTTTCAATTTTAATATTGTGCTGGTGAAGCTCAGAGCTCAAATGTAAAATGTTCTGTATAACATTACGACTCTGCAAGTATATTGTTGTGTCCATTCTCGGATTAGTTCTTTTATAAGTTATAACATTATGAATCTGCAAGTATATTGTTCCATTTTCAGATTAATTCTATTTCTCTTACACTTTTCTTTCCATTTTAATATTGAGCTGCAAGCAAAATGTTGTGCCCAATCTCAGATTTAGTTCTTATACACTTTTTGTTCAATTTTAATATTGAGCTGTTGAAGCTCAGAGCTCAAATTTAAAATGTTTTTGTATAACATTATGAATCTGCAAGGATATTGTTGTGTCCATTCTTGGTTTAGTTCTTGTATAACATTATGAATCTGCAATCATATTGTTTTGTCCATTCTCGGTTAGTTCTTTTATAACATTATGAATCTCCAAGTATATTGTTCAGTCCATTCTCAGATTAGTTCCTTTACAATTTTCTTTCAATTTTAATATTGATCTGCAAGCATAATGTTGTGACCAATCTCATATTTAGTTCTTATACACTTTTCTTTCAATTTTAATTTTAACGTGGTGAAGCTCACAGCTCAAATCAAATTAACGTTCTGACAGTGACTTGTGTGTGGAGGTTTGCAGTTTGCATCCACATTCTGATGCTAAGCACCCACATTATCACAGTGGCCTGGGAAGTTTGCATCGGCTGCTTGCGAGTTTTCAATTGTTCTATTCATCGACCATTTACGCTACTTGAAAAGAAAAGGAATCGTTGGACTAATTGTGATGTTGCCCCTTTGAACATGTTCGAAATTAAATTTGCCCATAGCTATTTTTGTTATTAGCTGTGCGGCCAGTTCATACTTTTAACCTGTGAGCTAAATCCGTTTCTTTTTATTTTAAGGTGCGAAAGAGTAATTTAAAGGTCATAGCTGTCCCTTCTATTGAATTTACACCTAAAAAATGTTGCTTATTGAAGCCTCCTTGTAAAAAAAATTACATACAATTTTTTAACTGTAAATATGTTCCAAATGTGGCAATTGAAAGATATTTAATATGAAACATCATGATAAAGTTATAACATTTTAATCTAAGTTATGTGCAACATTTATCATAGATGGCAATTAAAAGATATACTGTAGGATGCTTTGTCTCAAACGTTTTGAAAAATCGATCATGAACTTTGAAAAACTGATTACGAGAAGATTTAATAGCACAAGGGAGTACATATTTTTCTTCTAATTTCCCAGCACAAGGGAGTCTTTTATTTTTCCGCACAAGAGAGTCCCTACTTTTGTCTTTTTAATATTTCTTAGCACAAGAGAGAACCTCAATATCTCTTTAATTTCCTAGCACTAAAGAGAGCTTACATTTAATTTTAATATTGGATGGTCCTTGAAATTGGAAGGAAGGTAGTTGAAATAGGAATGTTGGATTGCCCACTATGGCAAATAGGGAAAGAACTTACGTATCTCTTTAATTTCCTAGCACTAAAGAGAGCTTACATTTTATTTTAGTATTAGGTGGTAGTTGAAATTGGAAGGAAGGTAGTTGAAATAGAAATGCTGGATTGCCCTCTTTAATTTCCTAGCACTAAAGAGAGCCTACATTTTATTTTAGTATTGGGTGGTAGTTGAAATTGGAAGGAAGGTAGTTGAAATAGGAATGTTGGATTAGGTAGTTGAAATAGTAATGTTGGATTGCCCACTATGGCAAATAGGGAAATTGGCTAAACATAAAGCCAAATAACACAAGAAATCACAAAGAGATAATTGACATTAAAGCTCAATATTTCTCATTAGCCAATGTACATATAAATGCAATGAGAAATGATCATTGGTTTCAACTTCTAAGTGGTCTCATCTATACCTTCATCACTCTTCCTATTCATTGTGACTCTTAGTCTTTTTTTTCGCTTAATAGGAAGACAATAATACAAGGTATTACTAACCCTAAGGGTTAGGTTTCCAACAATTCTCCCCTTAGTTCGAAGGGGTGTATGCAAGTCCAAGAAAAAAGAGCTGAATAACTGGAAGTAGACAACTACCAATTGTTGAACTTTTTCAACTTGACTATTCGAATTCACCAAGCAAGTTAATAGAAGTTGACATCTCTTGCTAAATACAAGTGATCTTTGAAGCGCTGGTTTTGGTTGACCACAAACCAAGGGGGTTAGTAGAAGCTGGAATCTTCTATTAAGTGGGTGGTTTAAGGTTGGTGACAAACTCTTGATCTTAGCAGCTATAAAATCATGAAGCATGAAAGTGGTTTAAGGACAACAACAAACTTTGGAACTTGGCTTGAAAGCTAAGAGGTTCTTGGAATTTTTCAAAAAGCTAGTAAAGTTGTATATCTTCTATCGAATGAGTGGTTTTAAGTTGAGCACAAACTTTGGAACTTGGCTCGAAGGCTTAGAGGTTCTTGGAATATTTCGAAACACTAGTAGATTCTGGTGCAATATTCTACTAAATGGATAGTCATGGCTTTGGCCCTGACTTTGGCTATAGCTTTGAGTTTGGCGGGATTAAGGCTATGGATTTGATATAGGATCACTTGTTCTCGCTCGCTTGTTTCTGACAGTTTATCATCCCCCTCTGTCAAGAACAATGTGAGGAGAAGAGTGTCTCAACTGCAAGATGTGTCAATACTTGTGAATGAACTCCCTAATATGATTTATAATTCTTCTTGGCTGTTGTAGACCATTGTTGAGAAGCAATCCACCCATAGTGAATCTTCTCTCTTGTAGGTTTCTTCAGAATGAAACATCTATTTGAAGAATGGGTGTGCTTTCCACAATGTTTGCAAGGATGAAGATGAAAACACTGATATTTCATGCGGCCAACTCGATCAAAGTGTTGTCATGTCAAACTTTGAATTGGAGTGGATGAAGATGAACTCTCGTTGAGGAATCCAACATTTTGAAACTGGATTGGCTTGGAGAAATTAGCAATGTGAATTGTCATTTCTGTGTCGTATCCAAGACCGGTTTTGTGTTTGTTGTCGTTAATCTCTTCCCAATGTTTGATGATTGGCTTGAGAAGTGCAAGCAAAACCTTTGTATGCATAATTTCATCTTCATTTTCTTTTGCTTTTGTACTAGGGCCACTGATTTGTTTATGTTATTATGAAGTGGCGTCATTCTGTGCAAGCTGCTGAATGGATTCATGAAGAGGATTGTTCTGAACATGAACAAGTTTAGAGTGTGTTTCTTGAATTTCTTACACAATTTTGAATGCGAGTGAGTGTGTTCTTGTTGATCATGGCAGTGTTGTCGACAATAGAAAACAATAATGTTTAATATCTCTATCAAGCCAACTAATCTCGCCATTGAAAACATGTGACTCACTCAAATGGAGAAAGTCTTCTTGCAACTCTGATTTTTTACAAACAAGACTCAAAATCAGAAGAATGAAGGGTGTTGGTCTCAATCAAGAATGCACCCAAGTACAATTCAACCAATTCAACTAATTTTCAAGTTTACGCTTGCACAAGAACTATTGCAAGGATAATAAACTTACAAGAAACTTACAAAAATTGACTATTTGCAAGTTATGAAGTTGAATTTGAAAATAAGTTGATTTTTACTTTAGTGACGATGATTTTGGATTGCAATGCAACCTCTCTTTTTTGAAGCAGCTGTAGCAACGAGCTACAAACTTGCTTGGATCCTTTAAATGGGCACACCAAATTAGTCCCAACTCTTTTCTCGAAGCTCAATGTTGTCAACCAATTGCAACTTTAACAATGCTTGCATTTTAAACAATGTTTTGGGAAAACAAAAAGAGGTGCAAGTCTATTTCACTACCACCTAATTTACAATCCAATTCAACTATTTCTGCACACTCTACAATGTTTCTGCAGATTGTACAAATTATTCAAGCAGGGTTTGTTGAAATTTAAGGTTATGTTTAGATTTGACACAGATAAATAAACTTCAATGCATAAACAAAACAAAGTTACATTCAAAATAGTACTAGTTTCAATAAACTTGATCTGCACTAAAATTAACCATAATTTTCATCTCTTTCTACTTTAACACTCTCTTGGTCACTGTGATAAAGTTAGTCCAACTTTAACGCTCTGCTGGTCATTGCATTAAAGTCATTAGAGGAAATTTTAATTTAAAATGGGTCTTCCAAAAATAATACAAAATCTATGTCATCATGTATTAGCCAATCGAAATGTTTTAAAATTAAAAAAGGGAGCACCTCTTAAACAATTTTTTAATATAAATTTGGGGATAGGTATCATAAAAAAACTATTTTTTTTGTTCGTATTTTCGACATATCTCCCTGTGTTTTTACTCAAATTTCGATCAGGAAAGCTCGTTGGATGCGAAATTTGATTCTGCATCGAATGCGTACCCACTCTGTAAACTTTTGACGGGCCCCACTACCCTAAAAACAAGAAATCCCTGAAAAAACGTGATGACTTTTTTGTTCGTATTTTCGACATATCACCCTGTGTTTTTACTAAAATTTCAATCGGGAGAGCTCGTTGGATGCACAATTAAATTCCGCATCCAACGAGTACCTACTCAACATACTTTTGACATGCCCTGCTACCCCAAAAACAAGAAATACCTTCAAAAATGTGATGCTACCTCAAAAACAAGAAATACCTTAAAAAACGTGATGATGACATCATCACATTTTTGAAGGTATTTCTTGTTTTTGGGGTAGCAAGGCATGTCAAAAGTATGTTGAGTGGGTACTCGTTAGATGCAGAATTTAATTGTGCATCCAACGAGCTCTCCTGATCGAAATTTTAGTAAAAACACAGGGTGATATGTCGAAAATACGAACAAAAAAATAGTTTTTTTCTTTTCTTCCTCCAAAATTAATAAATATTATTTTGTTATTTTAACTATTATTTTATTAATTTTCCTTAGGAGGCCCATTTTGAGTGGGTACTCGTTGGATGCGGAATTTAATTGTGCATTCAACGAGCTCTCCCGATCGAAATTTTAGTAAAAACACAGAGTGATATGTCAAAAATACGAATAAAAAAATAGTTTTTTCTTTTCTTCCTCCAAAATTAATAAATATTATTTTGTTATTTTAATTATTATTTTATTAATTTTCCTCGGAGGCCCATTTTGAGGAGCCCAACTGATCAATCACGCCAGAGGAGGAGTCGCAGTCAATGGCAGTAACGTGCATAAAAGAAAAAAAAAACATGCGGGCATGTAAAAACACGTGGGCAGATAAAACACGTAGGCAGAATAGTCATGGGCAAGTAAGTGAGACTTCACTTGAGGATATATCAAAATGAAAGAAAACCTTACTCTTATATAAGGTGAGTAAGATAAATAAAACACCATAGAATACTTTAGGTTAAATAAATGGTGTAATGGTAAAATAATAAATGGTCCAAAGGTCATAATATAAAACCATAAAATAAATGTTAATGGTTTTTATAATAAGGTCATAAGATGAAAGGTCCAACATAAAGTAAACGGTCCAAAAGTTTTATACATAATTGGGTCAAAGGTAAAAGTAACCAAGTAAGATAAAATGACATAAAGTAACCAAGTAAGATAAAAGGACCAAGAGTCACAAGGGGGGGTCACAATAAAATAACCTACATATCCACAGGGTAAGATGAACAATAAAAGGTGGACAAACAACTCCTTTAAGACCAATAAGACCATGAATCTTTTCTCTCTCTCAAGGTACATAATTATATATATATATATATTTGTCATCACCACATAAGGGAAATATCCAAATTGGATGGTACAATCCTTAGGTCCTCAATTTGGCTCCTAAGGGTTAGGTGATAGGGACATTGTCAAGGGGTGGCCAATCCCTTGAGAAGCAACCTAGCAATAACCGATTAGGAGAGGAGACATCACACATCATTATCTTCCATTCTTAAAGAATGGCTTTCAGCCCTATGCTGAGTTTCAATCCTAGACTGAATGATCGGGTTAGGTCCTAGGGACATTGTCAAGTGGTGGCCAGTCCCTTGAGAAGCAACCTAACAATAACCGATTAGGAAAGGGGACATCACACATCATTAGATCTTCCATTCTTAAAGAATGGCTTTCAGCCTTAGGTTGAGTTTCAGTCATAGACTTAATTATGTTGATCAACCCCTTGACCCTGACCGGGTCCTCCATTCTCTTGGAGAATGGTCCTCAGCACTAAGCTGAGCTTCAATCCCATACAAAAAGTTGTTCAACTACCTGCAAGACTTACTTGGACATCGTGTCCTTGGTCTCAGACCAGAATATGTCTTTGCCTCTACCTACGTGATCTTCTTGGACATCGTGTCCCTAGTCCAAGACCAGAATACCCTAGAGGCACTAAGGGGCCCTAGCCACATGCTAGGGGCTTTGCCATGGCATCAACCTGCTTGGTCCTAGACCAAGAACCCTAGGAGACTACTGGGGGCCCTAGGGTACCTTCTGGGGTCTTACTCTGCCCTAGTTAAATGACAAGGTACCATCCTCGCTGAAAATGGGTCTAGCAACTGCACTAACTTTAACAATATCAAATTGCACAACAAAATTATTCAGCACAACAATGCAGACAACAACAATATGCAAACAACAACAATAGTCAATTATATGTAGACAATAACTATACTCCAAAAAGTTTACTAGTCACTCTTCAACTTAGCACTTCCAAATTGGCTTTAGGCAGATAGATCAATGCATAGATAAACGTGGCAACAATGGCAGCTCTAACCCAGTGATTAATACACAGAGATTACTCCAATCTACTCACAGTTTTGTTCCAATTCTAATGTGGAGGATCTTCACGCTTGTAATCCAATTGATAGGTCCCAACTTCGAACTTTTAATTTTTAAGATCCTTTCACTATGTCAATCACAAGTTTCGGGCTTTCACACATCTCAACATGAGATTCCAACTTTAGTTAGTCTTCACATGTGGCAACAATATCTTAGTTAATACTTCAACGCAACAACGTGGTTTCAATGTATGTGTCTCCACATGCGCATATGACCAATCTCTAGATTGTTTGATATGTGCTACAATAGTCCTAGATCTGATAACAAGTCGATGGTGCCAATAGATATAATGCCCCAAGTATCTTTCCAAATTCAATATATCTCTTTGATAGCAGTTTTAAAATTTTTGTTCACAATTCAGTTTCGCTTTGATTCATGTGGTTTCGCACTCCTTAAAAAAATGTTATATAGATGAATTTCTCGAATTAGGGCTTTTGTTTCTGAATGAAGTGAAGATACACGAACCAAGATACCGTAGGTGGAGAGTCGTTAGGGTTTTCACAACACTGGAAGATGGTAAAAATTGACACAACCATCAACCGAGCTTGATGGGTGCGTTCTAGGTTGTGTATGCCAAACGACTACTCCCAAGACTGTTGGTGTTGACAATCCTCCACGAACTGAATGTGAGCTTGATTGTTGGCCTGCACACAACTTGCAGGAAGACCAACAATCTCAATTTAACTTGCACAATTCCACTTCACGCACAACCTTTGGTACAATGTTGTTCATAGAATTTTGCACTGATCCACCAAGAACTTCTTTCCACGCAACGAACAACTTCACAAATGAAATCACACAGCTCCCATGCATCTACAGGTGGAGCTCGTGCCCTCTGCAACATCAAATTCAAGCTCACAACCTTCACAACTAGTGTATGCCCTGTGGTATTGGGCTACAACTCGTCCACCTTCACGTACACGGGCCTCTTCAAACTCGTCTTCTCTATTGTCGTCACCATGCTCATGAAAGCATGCATCACAAGATGTTATATTCAAAGATTTTCCTTTGTGTCCATAATCAAGAAAGGTCATTGCTTGAGTTTTCTTCAATAGTGCCAAGGTAACAACGTTCTCTCTGTTTCTAATATTGAGAAATTAATTGCCATATTGTCCTTTTGTTTAGGAATTATGGTTTTGAATTCACAAGTTGCGATTGGCCTTCAAGCAATGAACTGCAAACTTGCTTGCAATCTACCTTTGCTCCACATCACGGAGGACTCTCTCTTCAAATTTCAATCTGTACGTGAGAGAGGAATGGAGTCATGCAATCAATATAAAAGATGTCCCCAAGTCAAGAGCCACTGTGAGGTCAAGAGCCACTGTGAGAGGGAAATCCACGTAGCCTGTGTGGCTGGAAGAAGATTAATCAACTAACATAGATCCATCTTAAATCGGGATCTAGAAAGCACCGAGAGGAATCCAATTTATTTAGGTGTAAGTTATTTTTATATTAAATTTTTAAATGTTCATAAAAGATTACACCTCAAACATTTTGATCCCTTTAGTGTTTGGTAAATCCTTGTTTAACATAGATCTTTTAATTACTTTTCATTTAGTTTTATTATTGGGTTTTTATTATTTGATAAATTAGGCAACATGTTTTTCTCTATATTCTTTTTTGTTTTAGGAAATTTGTTGGTGTAACACACATTGATCTCATTAATGTTACTTGGATGACACTCCTTTATTCTAATCAATAAGCCATAATCAAATATATCAAAATTCTACTCTAAAACTACACCAAAATATATCTAAATTTTATTATAAAAAATGTTTTATTATTATTATGCTGAATTATAAAGAAAGTTAGTTAATTTAAATTCTTTTATAATTTTTATATAAGTAATTAAAAATGAAATAAAATAAAAATGATAGAATCTTCTAAGAAGGTTGATTATCTTTTAAAAAGTTAAAAGAGTTTAACATTTCCAGTAATCATTAACGACAATCCACAATATATATATATATATATATATATATATTTTATTTACGTCGGCTAACATAATTTTTTTTTATGTCAGCTATCATAACGTGACTAACGTGACAGGATCTCCCCCAAACTGGGCTGAGAGCACCTTGCTTCTCTTAGTGCAATCAAAGTCAAGCCATGAGTTGTTAAAGGCATCGGATGGGTATCGACTTAATTGTTGTTGGGAGGATCAAGACGACCAAGTGTACCAAGGAAAGGATGACCATGTTGTAGTGGTTGTGGTGCCAATGATAATAATATTTATGAGCTGTGTGAGGAGAGAGTGCATAGGTGCCAGGAGGAGATGTATCCTACATGTGATTACTTGAGAGCTCTTTCTATTGGCAGAGCCCAACAGTCATAATATTTCACAACTATGCTTCAAGATATGTTTGGATCTAATATTCAAAACAATATTCTAGATGCTCTAAGTTACTGTCAATAATCCCTTTCAATATGGACACGAATGAAGCAAATGGCTCACACAAACTTTGACAGGCTGTAGTAGGCTTCAGGATAAATCTCTTTGATATGTTAATATTTTATAAGTTGTTATGCCAAAACGAAAGGATCACTGAAAGAATAACAAGCATAACAAAAGAGAACATAGATTTATCTTGGGAAACCCCCGTGGGGAAGAAAACCCATCAAAACTTACTCGATATAGAATTCAACCAAGTATAGTGTAAGAACCAAGAAATACGACTAGACAACTTCCTCCTCCTTAGATGGATGGTTTCTCTTCTCCTATTTATACCAATAATCCGAGAGGCCTAATAACCCAACATGGCCAACTTCTCCTTGTTTCCAGGGCTTACTTGCCTTGGGAGACTCAAAAATACATTTTAATAATACTTTTGTGGGTACTACTGATCCGAATTACAACAGAGGTTTTACCTGAAGTCTTGAAGACTTTACATGACCAAATACAACAATAACGTCCCTAATTGGAGGAGCAACATCTTTGGAACGGGTAATAATAATAATAATAATACAAAATATAATGTGTTATGCAGTTACATTTCTTTAACACTCCCTCTTAATAAGGAAGGTATTCTACAACAACAATACATTTGTACAACTAACTAGTGAGTCTATGTCATAGAAAGTTTTGAACAACTATATCGCCATCATCATCGTCCGTGGAACATCATCATCACGGATATCATGATCTCTAACATCATCATCTCTAGCATCATCTCGAGCATCACCTGCAATATCATAAGTATACAAATACTGAGCTAAATCACCCACAACATAAACAACGCTGGAACATCATCATTTGCAGCTGAGTGCATGATATCGTCTGCAAATGAATGCAAGACCACTCTCATCAAGAGAGTATTATTGTCTGCAAGACCATCCTCAACCTGTAAGTGCTAGGACCACTCTTAACAAGAGAGTGTTCTTGTCCATAGGACCATCCTCAACTAGGATATTGTCGTCTGCAACTGAATGCAGGACCACTCTCCACATGAGAGTACTATTATCTGTAGGACCATCCTCAACTAGGATACTTTCCTCTACAAATGAATGTCATCTGCAAATGAATGCAGGACCACTCTCCACATGAGAGTAGTATCATCTGCAAGACCATCCTCAACTAGGATACTGTCGTCCACAAATGAATGCAAGACCACTCTCCACATGAGAGTATTATCGTCTGTAGGACCATTCAACTAGGAGAGTGTCGTCCGCAATCGAATGCAGGCACACTCTCCACATGAGAGTACTATCGTCCGCAATACCATCCTCATCATGTGAATGCTAGGATACACTCATCCATAAATGAATGCAGAACCACTCTCCATATGAGAGTATTATCGTCCGCAAGACCATCCTTAGTCTGTGAGTGCTAGGTCCACTCTCAACAAGAGAGTGTTATTGTCCGCAGTAGCATCCTCAATATGTGAATACTAGGATACACTCGTCCGCAAATGAATGCAGGACCACTCTCCATATGAGAGTACTATCGTTCACAGGACCATCCTCAACCTGTGAGTGCCCGCTTTCAACAAGAGAGTGTTATTGTCTGCAGGACCATCCTCAGCCTACAAGTGCCCACTTTCAACAAGAGAGTGTTCCTGTCCACAAGACCATTATCAACATGTGAATGCTAGGATACATTCATCCGCAAATGAATGCAAGACCACTCTCCATATGAGAGTACTATCGTCCACAAGACCATCCTCAACTTGTGAGTGCTAGGACCACTCTCAACAAGAGAGTGTTCTTATCCGCAGGACCATCTTCAACATGTGAATGTTAGGATACACTCGTCTGCGCATGAATGCCGAACCTCATCAATATTTGTAGGTATACTGATAAACTCGACTGGCCTTCTCTGCACTGGCATACCACTGCCATCTCATCATTAATAATTATCTCATTATTACTCCCTTTTTCCAGGGAGGTCCTTTCGGACTACACCAAGCTTGTCTGAAAAGCACTCAAAATTTACACGAGGAAAAGGCTTAGTCAGAGCTTCAACAACTTGTTCGTATGTAGGAACACACTGAAGCTTCATAGCTCCTCTTTGTACCATATCCCAAATGTAGTATTACTTTATCTCTATGTGCTTTGACTTATAATGAAAGATAGGGTTCTTTGTCATCTTGATGCAACTCTGGTTGTCACAATAAATATCAGTTGCATCCATCTCGACATTAAACAATCCTGCCAATAACTTACGAAGCCATACCAACTCGCTACAAGCTGAACATGTTGCAATGTGCTCAGCTTCGACTGTACTAAGGGCGACAATGGTTTGCTTTATGCTAAGCCATGAGATCACATGCGATCCGAAACTGAAACAACATTTTGAAGTGCTCTTTCTGTCTTCAACACCTCTTTCCCAATCCGAATCAGCGTTGTAATACTCGTAAAAATTTAAAATTTTTCTTTTAACAATAAATGTTTACAATCGTCACATAAGAGAGACATTTAATCGTTAATGGCTAACATATTAAAGTCTTAAACTAGAACTAAATAATTCCTTATTAAATTCTGTATCTGCATACTTAATTATTTGCTATTATAAATCAATATTAAAAGTTGATTTAGCAGGTGATGATCTGAAATAACATGAGTTGAAACATCTGTTTGCTTACTATGTACTAAAGTTTGTTTTACTGTTTGTAAACATGAAGGAACTTCAGTTCATGTATGAGGCTTACTTAGTTTTTTAGATAACGCTATGAAGTGATGCTTCTTGTACAGGTTCTTTTTATAGGTAAGACGTTTTTGTAAACCAAATTAAGGATTGAGATTAATTATCTCAATTAGCATAATAAATGCTAGTATATTTGTTTAGTTTACAACTTTGATAAAAAAATGAGGTATCATCGAAACTGTATAATTACTTTTTATTTACATACTTGTAAGCGTAAGTATTTGGAAAATCCGAACATAAATCTAAGTGTTCTTCTACCTAGCTTCGATTATAACTTGTTCATCATACTTTCATTTATCTACTATCATACTAGGTCCTATATACAATTCCAGAGAAAGATAAATCTGCATACTAGGTCATTTGATACATTATTCCCTGTTACCATGGGAATTCATATGTATTTGTCTCAACATATATTCAAATGTTATATAAACTAGAAAAACTAAGTCTAGGTATATTTATAAGGTATAAATGTTGACATTCATACATACATGGAACTAATGATTTAATGCAGAAAACAGTTCTACTAACTGCTTAGGTATTTACCAGGTGGAAATGCAATAAAATGAACATTATATCATTAAACAAGTAGTATTTTTGCTTTGTGTAAGGAATGAAGAGATCATTTCCTAAAGAATCTAACTAACCCAAACCCTTACATGACTTAAATCTCACAAGAGATATTATATAACAATTATTACCCTATTAAATAAATCTAAACCATAATACATTTACCCATGAATCATGCTAACCATCTCTATACTTGCAATATTATGCTTATAAGTTTTCTTTAACCAAAGTTCTAGTATGGGATTACGATTTGCCTTCTTGCATAACCCTAACCCAAAAGGGGGTGTTTGTATAAGTCTTCAATACTAACATGGTTATATGAAAATCCTTTGCATGTATCACTTGACACTCCCAAACTACAGAACAAAACCCATAAAATCGAACTCAAGGTGGAGTCCACGTGGTTGTTGGATAGTGGTTAGGGTTTTGACTTTAGTAACTTCATTATATAAGTCTCCAAAACCCTAAAATCTCTCGTTTTCCCTATATTTCACTGTTGTGGAGAGTGTCGTCGGCTTATGGCCTCATGGCCATTGATGCCTTTGCTTTACCTTTGTGTGAACATGCCTTCGTTTCCATGCTTTACCTCTGCGAGATAATTCCTTTGTGCATTTGTCCAAATGTAAACTCTGTCTGAAATAGTAGTGTAGGCTCAGTTTCTAGTTCCATCGTGGCCTCAGATTTTTGGCTTAAACAATCTTGTCAAGGTTTCTTGATAGTGGTTCTACTAGTTTGCTCAGGCATACTCTTTTCTTGTGGCTAGGTTTTCTGTTCATGCCACCAACTACGTGGCCGAGGTAAAAAAACTCTCCAGGTAATATTTTTTTATAATTAAACCTTTCTGCATTGTTCAAAGATTTATTGTGTTCATTGTTTTAATTAAGAATGAGCTTAATACCCATTTTGTTTAACTTGTGCAGGATTTCGACTTGGCTACTGTGAGCTGGAAGTCAGCGTATATCTCCACGAAAGGACTCCACGCTTCGCGTTCAACCTGGTAAGCCTCAGTCCTTGCTTGAGGTTTCCTCTATGATGATGTGTGAGGTTTTAGGAGATACTGTTCCACTTGATTCGAAATCTGCTTGGCCGTGGCTACATTATATCTTGCTTGTTTGAGAAGGCCGTATGGCCATAGCTTGTTTTTACTTACAGTTATTTTGGGACAAGGCATAGATTATTTGCAGAAAGCTTGTAAGGGCCAATGGTCGTAACTCAATTTATTCACAGTATTTTATTTTGGACAGGCTTAAAGCCGTGTCTTTTGTGGGATTTTAATTATGTTTTAGTTAGGGTTTATAAATCTTTTACATTTTGATTAAGCTCTAAAGCTTACTGTGTTGGATATCATGTGCTCGACATCAAACTGTGGTTTTTAAGAAGCCGATGGCAGACTGTGGGGTTTTCCTGTATTGGATAAATTTCATTTTTGTTTAAATTTAAATTAATAGATAATACTTTACTGTTACAATTACTTTGTATTTGATGAATGGATTGTTAAAAGAACAAGGGAGAGATTTTTCCGGTGTTTAAGTCCATAATTCGATTTTTAAAAGAAAGAGAGAATTCTTTAAGATATCAGTATTAAAACTAATTCTGAGTTCTTCTTTGTCAGTAAAAAGATTTGTTTAAGAGAAAAGTTAAAAGAGAAGGGTTTGTTAATACAACCCAAGCTCAATTGTGTAATTGGTTTTGAAATTTTTAATGTCTTTTCTTATATTGTTCTAGTTTATACTTGATAAATAGTTTTTAATACTATTTCTGTATAATTTTTATTTTAATTATTTGCATTTATAATATGGATATTATGAAGGATCTGATTTAAGAAAAAGAAGGTGAACTGTAAAAGCCATAATCTGGGAAGAGAAAGTAAAATAATGCTAGTTGACATTTCTCCTTAGATTTAGGGTTTGCATTTTTATTTTGATGTTTAAACCCTACATTATTTTTGTTAACTATAATATGGTTATTATTTGATGTTTACTTACAGTGTTAATGGAATTTGCTTGGATATTTATGCTAAACCTAAATGATTAATATACTTTATTTTTACTGTTTACTAGCTATTCCTGCTTATGTATATTTTCTGTTCTTATAATGTTTAATAACTGTGTATAATTATAATGTATTAAACTTGTAAATTATATTTATTACTGTGTTAAAGGAGCACCATTACACAGACTGTGTACTAGTTTTTAAAAGATCTTTTTGGAAGATAGTTTTGTTTATGTTTAAAGTAAAGGTATCATAACTAGGGAAACTTTTGAAATAAAGAATCTTTCTTTTGATTAATCCTCTAAAGAATCTGTAGAAAGTAAATAAACAAAGTCCCGCATTCTTGATTTTGATTTATCCATCAGAATTCAATCTAATCTACTGTACTAGAGTACTACCTTCTTGAAGGTGTGGAAAAATACAGTTAGGTATTTTATCCATCAGTAAATTTGAAATTACTCTAATCATTTATTCTAATCCACGTCTAATTCAAAATTCATCTATCTTTTCATAGTAAAATATTTTCTCCAAATAATTCTAATAACAGATGAAGCAGACACATAAACATATTAATTTCTAAATTCATTCATTCTTGTTCTTAAGCTTGCATAAAGAAATTAGAAAGAACATGTAGAACTTGACAATATAGCAGAGGAGACAACAACTTAAGGAGCCCATTCCTCCCAACCAACTCCTGAAGATAGTTGAATTGCAAATCTTAGGAGCCCTAAGCCTGTCTGTTGGTTCACCTGGTTGAAAGCACTGGGTGAGAGAACTGGTTTAGAAACCTCTACAACTCTTCTGAGTAATCAACAGTAATATTTTTGCTTGTAGCAGTATGAACTCAGCTTAAATGAGCTGCACCAGTTCAGAACTTCAACACTTTTCACTCAAAAACTTCTACTAGTCCCCTCCATCGAATTTCTTGTGCACTAATTTCACTCAAAAATTTCACAAGTAAAAGAATGAGCAACCTCAACTAAATTCAATGGGAAGTTTTTATTAGCATGCTTAGGTCTTTTGGGTCAGTTTTCACTTAATGAGCCACCTACTCTTGTTCCACTTTCTTGGGGAACATGATCACAAAAATAGGGAAGTTGCCTCATGCAACAAATAGAAGTAGTTTGATGATGCTGCCAAGTGTCAATCTGCTCTCAACCCAACCTATTCCTCAAAGTGGCCAGTAAAACACTCATTTAATAGCCTCCTTAAGATGTTGTCTCATCTTTCATTTATTAATTAATAAAATATTCAGCAATTACATGCAATTATCCTTGACCCCACTTGGTCATTAATTACAAACTTTATAATAAATTTAAAACAAAATGTCTCCTAAAACATAATTTTTTTTGCAATTTGGGGTTTGTGACATACATACCCCCTTAAATATAACATCGTCCTCGATGTTATTTTATTCTTCATCCTTAGAGTTGCCCTAGAACAGAATTGGATATGCGGCCTGCATATGACTCTCCAATTCCTAGGTGGCCTTTTCTGGATTAAGGTGCTTCCATTGCACCTTCACCTACCCAATGGTGTGATTCCGAAGCAAGACATCCCTCATTTCGAGAATACAATCCGCTTCCACCAGAAAATCTCCTTTGGGATCCACCTGCACATCATTCCAATTTATAACATGAGTAGAATCATGTACATAGTTTTTTAATACGAAGATATGAAAAACATTATGAACCTTCAAATTTGGTGGTAAGGCTAGTTGATATGCCACCTATCTCATTCTGGATAGTATTTCAAAAGGCCCACAATATCGGGGTGCCAACTTAGCACAACTTCCTAATTTCAAAGAACTATTTTTAGGCCTTACCTTTATAGAGACATGTTCACCCACCTAGAACTTTTTCTGAGTTCGTTTAAGACACGGGGGCTTCACTTGTTGACCAATATCCTATCACGTTAGTTCATATTGTGGGTTTTAAAATTATCAAAAATTGAACCAATATATTGCAGGTATTGGGGGGATGAGGGGTTTAAGGTGGGGGTGGGTAGGGTGGTTTATCAGGATTGAGGTATAAAAAGGGGTGGGGAGGAGGTTTTAAGTATTGGGAGGGGGTTTCAACAAAAAGAGTTTGGGTCAATATCTCTGGAAATTAAGGGTATTCTTTAATATCCCACGATTGCACGTGCTATGAGAGAGGTTCACTAAGTGAAGTCCCCGTGGTTTAAGATCTTGTTGACCTTTCTGTCTATCTTGCACAACTTTTAAGTTACCTTGCACTTGTTTTACAATTAACTCCACCTCCTTTAGTAGTTCAGGTCCTAGTACTAACTTGTCAACTGGGTTACTCCATGAAATGGAGGTATTGCATTTTTTGCCATACAAAATTTCAAATGGGCTGTATCTTGTTGATGCTTGGTAGTGATTGTTGTAAGCAAACTCTACCAGGTGTAAGTAATCTTCCCATTTACCTGGCTGTTCCTTAACATACATTCTGAGCATATCTTCCAACACTTGATTCACCCTTTCAGTGTGTCCATCCATCCGGGGATAAAAATAGGTACTGAAATTTAAAGTAGTATTCAGGCCTTTAAATAAGGACTTCCAGAAATTTCCCATAAACTTAGGGTCTCTGTTTGAAATTATAACTTTCGGTATCCCATGTAAATGAAATATTTGTTTCATGAATATATCAGCAATATTATCAGCCTTGTAGGTGGTCTTTACAGGTATAAAATGAGCTGCTTTACTAAGTTTATCAAAGACTACCATTATCGACTCATTCAGATTCTGATTTCTAGGTAGACCTGTAATAAAATCAAAACTGATTATTCCCCATTTCCAGCTAGGGATGGGTAATGGCTGTAGCAAATTGACTAGATGCTTGTGTTCAGTATTAACTTGTTGACATTCAAAACACTTGGCAATGTATTCTGCTAGTTCATTCTTCATGTTTGACAAAAAATAATCCTTCCGTAACATGGTTATAGTCTTCTCATAACCAGGATGTCCTGAGTAAGGAGTCTTACAAATTTCATTTAAAATCAGTAGCTTAATTTTAGGTACATTAGGTATATATATCATGTTTTTATATAGTATTAATCCTTTTTTGTTTAGACTATATCCTGCACTTAAACTTTCAGTTAAATTTTCTGCTACTTTTGCTTGTAATTTCTGATAATTTTCATCCAATTTTACTCCTTCCTCTAGCCGTTCTTCTAAATTTGTTTTATAAGTACTGACTGCTGCTACAAAATTCAGTCTTGCATTTCTACTTAGAGCATCAACAACCTTATTTTATTTTCCCTTAATATGTGGGATCTCGAAATCGTACTCGCTAAGGAAAGCTATCCACCTAGCTTGCCTTGCTTTTAAGTTAAGTTGATCCAAAAAATATTTTAATCCTTGATTATCTGTCATTAACATAAATTTTCTTTCGATTAAGTGATGGTGCCACATCTTCAAATCATGTATGACGACAACCAACTCTAAATAGTAGGTTGCGTAGTTTTTCTCATGAATTTTAAGGTTCCTAGACTCGTATGCAATTACATGTTCTTCTTGAGTTAAAATCCCACCTAGACCATCGTTGCATGCGTCAGTGCATACGACAAAATCCTTATTAGGATCAACAATTCTTAAGATTGGTGCAGTAGTTAATAATGTTTTTAAATTTTTAAAACTTTCTTCACACTTTTGATTCCACTCGAATTTCTTCCCTTTCTTCTGTAAATAAGTTATGGGATTGACGATTCTTGAGAACCCCTCAATGAATCTTCGATAGTAGCCTGTATTCCCCATGAATGACCGCACGTCAGTCACATCCTTTGGGACTATCCATTATTCAATTTCTTTTATCTTTTATGGATCAACTGAGACCCCTTCTTTAGTTACTACATGGCCCAAGTACTATATTTTATCCTTAAAGAAATTGCACTTACTAAATTTAGCATAAAGTTCATGTTTTCTCAATTCTTGTAAAACAATTTTTAAGTGCTCCTCATGTTTTTCTTTAGAGTTAGAATAAATTAGAATGTCGTCAATGAATACCACTACGAATTTATCAAGGTACTTATGCAATACATTATTCGTTAAGCACATGAAGACAACCGAGGCATTAGTAAGCCCAAATGGCATAACAACAAAATCATAGTGACCATATATGGTCCTAAAAGCTGTTTTAAAAATGTCTTCATCTTTGATTCGGACCTGGTGATAACCAGATTGTAAGTCAATCTTTGAAAATACAGTTTCTCCGCGTAGCTGATCAAACAAATCATCTATGCAAGAGAACATGTATCTATTCTTAATGGCCATTTTATTTAGATGACGGTAGTCAATGCATAAGCGTAGAGTACCGTCCTTCTTTTTAACGAAAATAACAGGTGCTCCCCAAGGACACACACTGGGTCTTATATACTTTTTATCAATAAGTTCCTTTAACTGTGATTTTTAATTCATTTAGTTCCAATATATTCATCCAATAAGGGGCCTTTGAGTTGGGCACTGCACCAGGTACCAACTCAATAGCGAAGTCTAACTCCATTTTCGGAGGCAGTTCTAGAATTTCTTCCAGAAATACATCCGAATACCCCCCCAGGATTGGAATATCTTCCAGTTTTAGTTTATCTTCATTATTAGTATGTTCTTCGTTAATTACAGTTACGACAAAGAATTTACAACCCTTCCAAACAACTCTCTTTAATTGCAAAGCATAGATTTGTTTGATAGCTGTTTTCCTAGGGATTCCTATTACGGCTACTATTTCTCCTTCATTATTTACGCATGTAAAAGTTTTATTGAAACAGTTTAGAACTAATCGATGTTGTTTTAACCAGTACATACCAATTAACATGTCATAAGAGCCTAAAGGAAGTACATTTAGCTTCACAGAGGTTTCAAACTGATCCATACTTACAGTATAATATTTTACAAAATTAATCACTTTTCTTTTTGCTCCAGTAGCCAGTTGAACTAACCATGACTTTGCAAACTTTTCTATTGATAACTTGCATTTTTTACTAAATTAGGAGAAATATAACTCAAGCTATCCCCTGGGTCAATGAATATAGAAATGGGTGTTTGATTCAGCTTACCTTCAACTTCCACCATGGAAGTTTGATAATCCACCTGCCTATTTTTCAGTGCTGCGTTGATCCTGGGCATTGTCCTTGCTAAGTCACCAACAATCATCTCCTCTTGCACTGTATGTATGTTGCTGACAATCTTCTTTCTGTTAGGATAGAATGATGCATAATGAGGTCCATTACACCCCCAACACTTTACTGGTTCTTTACGTTTATTATTCTTAATGTAGTTGCTGTGATTATTAGCAGGTTCTGTTATCACCAACCTTGTAGCTGCCTGTGCAACATGGATCCAAGATGGATGGTAGAGGAACAAACAACTAAGGAGGTGGAACTCAGACTTCCTAGACACCCAAAGAGATGGTTGTCATGCTAATCAAGGTAGTCTTCGCTTTATGTTGTCTGAGTCCAAGACAACAACGGGGGAGACCCAGATCTTCTCCCGATAGGAGAGATCAAACCTAGACACCAGATAGTATCAAAACAAAATTTGAGGTACGCAAGGTGTAAGCTGTTCAGAAACTCTAGATCTATAGTAGGATTTAGTAGATGGATCAGGATTTCAACAGTATATTCGCTGATCCAAAGCAGTAATCGGATGACCTTTGGGAGAAATGGTTAGATTTAGGGTTTTGGTACTAGCAACTAAAGAAGATGATCTTTTCCTTGGGAAGCGTAATCAAGGTAGGATGGGCAGGAAAATAGTCGGGACTATCTAGTACCTGGCTGACAGACTCAATGAAAAAGGTGAACAGGTGTGATTGTCTGAATCATCAAGGAATAACCAATTTCAAGGGGAAGAGGTCAATTTAGGGATAGCGCTAAGGATGGGAGATCAGTGCCTTTCGTGCATTGGGAAATGCAGTCAGTATACACCCAGCATTGAGGTGAACCCACCTAGGGTAGACCCTGATCTATTGACCCAGATAAGTGCTTTGGTCCAAATGGTTCAGTTAAGGCAGGAATTCGCTAAAGGAAGGCTAGCGCTAGGGATGGATAACACAGATCTATTGATATGAGGCCACCAGCAGACAACCAGCTCAGCGTTGGAGAGGAAATGGGATCAGGAGGGATTGATCTACACACTCGGTTCATAGAAATTTAGGAAAAGCCAGATCCCGGAAAAGTAAAAGTTGATGAATGAGGCTGAGAGGATGAAAAACTGATTTCTTCAAATCTAGGGCAAGAAGGCTGGATCTAGCTCAGCGTTAAGGGTGTTCTGGAGTGCTCAGGACCCGATCTATCAGCCCAACCTGTCATATTTCAGAAAACAGTAAACTTCAGAAGGGTCCAGTTTTTCAGTGATGGTGCTAGGGTTGTTTTCAGTCTAAAATTCAGATATAGGTCATGTTGTCATGAATATGGACATCGTTGGGGGTGATTTGGAGTGTGTGAGACCCAATCTATCAGTCTATGAAGTCAGAAATCAGAAAAAGTCAAAACCCTAGCAGGTCAAATTTTCAGTGGGGGTGCTATGCAGTTTTCAGACAATATTTCAGATTTAGGTCAAACCAGCAGGAATTTGACCAGCGTTGCAGTAGATTCAATGAGGGGAAGGATCTATCTGTGAAACCCAATAGTGGTTTGTCCAAATATCGGACGGTTCCCGGATTTAGTATTTTTTAGGGGTTTTTTAGTATTTTAAGGATTTTCAGAAAAATGGAAGAAAAGCAGGTACAATGGATTGAGATCTGCTAAAGAGAAGAGAATTGTCTGTTAGATCGTACCTGAAAATGCTTGTAGAAGCCTTAACATTGATGATCCTTGCTATTCCGATCAATTCTGGAAGATCCACATGATTTCTATGACAGATGTAAGCCCCAAGCCACTAATGCGCCCCCTACCCTGCATGAGCAAATGTCAACAATGTCAGATTTGCTAAGACAAGATAAAGAAACCAAATTCTATAGGAAATTAAAAAGAAGTAATCATAGATCACAATGACACTAATGAAATCCCCTTGATCCAAGACGAAGATAACTGAATGAGTTGAAGTCCCCCTGCAAAAACGCTCCAGCCAAAACACCCTCCTGTAGACAAGACAATGATAGCAGAAAAAATATAGATCTGACATGAATTTCCACAATGCTAGGAAGCAGAAAAATATCCAATCACCATTTGAGAACATCAGATGCAAAACAGATACAAAAAATATCCATGGAAAAATCTTTCTATTATTCAGATCCAAGAGCCAAAGACCCCTTACAAATGAGAAGCTCTCTCATTTAAATAGAAATGAGAGAACCACAATCATAACCGAATCCTAACCACTTTCAAAATGAGTGGCTAAGATTAAAAAATAAAATATTCTAATTAATGGTTGAGATGAGCTCAACATACAATACATGGATCAATATAACCATAAAGTACCAAAGTGGACTAAATCACCCATCAAGAGGGTACTCCACTCAACAAGAAATAAATGAAGCACATGGTGGGTCCATGGAGTGTTAACTAACTCCCTATGGGTGCCCCATGGTACAATAAAATAATATAACATTTTAAGTCTTTGACTTTGTGCCTCCTTGAGGAAATCATGAGCCTCCCAAAAGCTCCAGAAAATAATATAAAATGCCCAAAAAATAGGTGTGGGCCCAATCAGGTGTTGCAACTGCTGGAGAATGTGTGGAAGACATCACTTTCATCATCATGACTCATCCCATGTCATTTCCTTGCCTCAGTAGCCCAAATTGATTTATTCAATAGCCATTTAATCATATTTTAATCTGCCTTGGGAAACGTGAACCTGCCAAAACAACCTCCTAGGGTGCCCACGTTGTCAAACTAAGCCCACCAGGCTCTCTGGAATGGGGGTACTATGGTACAAACAATTGGCTGCACCTCCTATGTCCATACAACGCCCTAGGAGATCCAAATAAAACATCTCCCTGCTCAGGCACAAAATCCTGTGAAGCAAAACTACATCAGAAAGGTAAAATGAGCTTGATCATTTCTGCAAGTGCCCAAAACTGAAAATAAACTGTCTTATTAGAATCAGAGAGTCCAAATCCATCTAGGGTGTATACTCATACCCTTTCCAGGTCTCTACCTGATCATCAACCATATCCAATAGACAATATAACCATCTGTAAATGATCAGATACCAACAATATAACTCAGACTATCATCCATCTGCTGCAAGTGTTATAAGGCTAAGACATGCTCTACAACTCATTTAAGCAACAATCACAACAAGTAGCAGTCATTTCACTGGCGGTGTATCAACCAAATACATATATAGGGATTTATTTATTATTACTCAAACTACACTTTTAGGACTATACTCACTTCATAGTTGTAGTCAATTTGCTAGTGAAGGGTGAAGGATAAAATTGACAAGGCTAGAGCAAAGGATGACTTCCTAATTAACATCATGACACTTTGGATATGAAAGGGGAAAACTCACTATAACCAATGGTGGACAAACAACAACATAAGGAATGGCAATGCCTCACAAATGGTTGACTTGTTTAGAGAGTGCTTATTCAACTTAGGCATCATGTCTACATCAAGTTTGATCTAAGTTCATTAGGATCATTGATTTTATTTCTATGGCATTTTTGGCCTATATGACCATTTTGGGACTTCACCAGTGCGTAAAAGCACAGCTAATCGCAGCTTTCATCTGGGACATATTTATATTTATAAGGTCAGCAATATTTGGATAGAGCATATTTTTAACCATTGCTTTTGTGGACCTTTCTTATACCCTTCAAGGGGTATTTTAGCATTTCATTGCTCTTTCCCTTTTTCACATATGTTAAGAAACACAGTTTTAGCATTTTCATTTTCCATGGATGCATATATAACATTTCCAATATAGGTAGTACATGAGCTTTCAGTTTTAGCCAACAACATTTCAAGTGACCAGGGGAAGTTCTGCACAGTGCCAAACATCGGGACAACCGACCAGAATAATTTAGGCATACAATTGAACTCACCAAAGGCAAGTTCTGTCACCAACTCAGAGCCGAGACACAATATAAACAGGGAGGCTTTTCCAACAAAGGTTCTAGCGGGAAAAAAGGTCCTCCATGCCATAAGTCAAGTTGTAAGTCAGGTTAGAAACAAAACTGGAAGGTAATGGATGGGTGGAGACAATGAAGGATGAAGCCAACACTAGCAAGCCAAAACAATGGTGGGAATGACTACCTCTATTCTCCCTATGGAGGGTAAAACCAATGAGTATAGATCAGGAACTTCCAAGTCTAACTAGGGACATCAATACATAATACAAATACATCCAAGTCCATATAATTATGACCGCCAGATCATGAAACTACGTGTTAATACATGTCACAAAGATGAGTATAAGAGTAATGATAACCATGACACTATATAATAAAAGTTGAGTCATAATCATGCATATAATCCATCAAAATCATCATGTGTCTAATGAGAAAGCACTGATATAAATATGGGCATCAATAATTGCTTTGTAAATGACTAAATGGCTACATCAGTCCTCAAATTTGAGTGTCGTGAGACTCAGTCCTAACATGAGAGAGTACAATAGTCCACAAATACAATAATTATCCATCAAAACTGCTCATCTCAACATCTCATATGTAAGAGATCTGGCTGAAAAATGTACTATGTCTGAAAAATAGAATATGGTAGCCTGGATACTATATATGTGATAACATGTTTCTCCTCCATTATTTACGCAAGAAAAAGTTTTATCGAAACAGTTCAGAACTACTCGGTGCTATTCTAACCAGTCCATACCAATTAACATGTCATAAGATCCTAAAGGAAGTACATTTAGCTTCATAGAGGTTTCAAACTGATCCATACTTAGAGTACAATCTTTTACAAAACTAATCACTTTTCTTTTTGCTCCAGTAGCTAGTTGAACTAACCATGACTTTGTAAAATTTTCTACTGATAACTTGCATTTTTTTACTAAATCAGGAGAAATATAACTCAGGCTAGCCCCTAGGTCAATTAAGATAGAAATGGGTGTTTGATTCAGCTTACCTTCTACTTCCACCATGGAAGTTTGATAATCCGCCTACCTGTTTTCCAGTGCCGCGTTGATCCTGGGAATTGTCCTTGCTAAGTCCCCAATAGTCATCTCCTCCTGCAACGTATGTATGTTGCTGACAATCTTCTTTTTGTTAGGGCAGACTGATGCATAATGAGGTCCATTACACTCCCAACACTTTACTGGTTCTTTACGTTCATTATTCTTAATGTAGTTGCTGTGATTATTAGCAGGTTCTTTATTTCTAAAGCCATTAGGGTTTGACTGTGAGTTACCTTTATTTCCTTGGAAATTATTATTAGGAAAATTACGTGTATTATTATTTCTAAAATTGCGGTTAGGTGTGAAACCCTTCTTCTTATGTTCAAAATTATTAGACCTCTTAGCCTTCCAGTTTGACATGCTTTCCTTTTTGCAGTTCTGCTCATAGCAAAAATTTGCCTTTCACATAGCCTCAAGGGTTTTTGGATTATCGTATTCAATTCTGTCTTTAAGAAAATGTAAAAAACTTAAAAACCATTGTACCTTATGCTTCTCATCCACAATGTAAAGCACATAATGTAGCAAAATAAAAAATTTACTGTTTAATTCTTTCATGTTCATAGTTCCCAACTTCAGTTCATAAAATTCCTTAGATTACTCTTCGTAGTACTGTTCCGACAAAAAAATATTTTTAAAGTATTTATTAAGGGTACTCGAGTTAATGTTCTTTTCCCTAATACCTTTTACTCGTTCTAAATCCTACCACCAGATATCTGCCTTTCCATTTAAGTTGTAAATGACCATCCTTGCTTTTAGCTGGTTAGAATAATTATAGACTTGGAAATACTTCTTCATTCCAGACAGCCACGATGGCAACTTCCTCTCCTTTCTCAGTTTCACCATTGAAAGTTGGTGGTTTTATCTTTTTAAATTCTCTTGAAATTTCTTCATAAGGCTTAAATTTTATTTTTCTTGAATGGTAATTATCTTCACTACTATCACTAGTGTACTAACGATTCTTCCTGTGTGAGTCACCATAAATTTCAGAGGATGAGCTACTTTCAATTTTAGACTATTTGGGATTTTTACTTTTGTGCTGGTAGGACGTATTTTCAGATCCTACTTGTTTATCTTTTTCTTTACTCTGAAAATTTTCCATCAGTATCTGGTTCAGCTCCTCTTGAGCTCTTAGAATTCTTTCATTTTTTTTAACTGTTTACATTTCAGTTCTTAATTCTTTAACAGTTTGTAATAATTCTAAAGAATTGTTAGTTATTTCTTCCTGAACTAGTTCTCTTCTAGAATTACTTTGTTCATTAAACGGGGTCTCCTCATCTGCATATTCCTCGAGTCTTTTCTTACCTGTAGTTCTAACTCAGAAATTTTTTATGGTAATAACATTTCAAAAAGAAAAATAATAATATATATGCATGTATTTAATTCACTGTTTGTCTATGCAGGTTGAGCCGCATTCAGGCCTAGTTTTTGAATGTGTGCTTTGATACCACATGTAATACTCCAAAATTTCATAAAAATTTAAAATTTGTCTTAGAACAATAAATGTTTACAATCGTCACATAAGAGGGACATTTAACCGTTAACGGCTAACATATTATAGTCATAAACTAGAACTACCTAATTCCTTATTAAATTCTGTATCTGCATACTTAATTATTTGTTTTTATAAATCAATATTAAAAGTTGATTTAGCAGGTGATGATCTAAAATAACATGAGATGAAACATCTGTTTGCTTACTATGTACTAAAGTTTGTTTTATTGTTTGTAAACATGAAGGAACTTCAATTCATGTTCGAGCTTACTTAGCTTTTTAGCTAACGCAGTGAAGTGATGCTTCTTGTACGGGTTATTTTTACAGGTAAGACATTTTTGTAAACCAGATTAAGGATTGAGATTAATTATCTCAACTACCATAATAAATGCTAGTATATTTGTTTAGTTTACATCTTTGATAAAAAAAGGAGGTATCATCAAAACTGTATGACTAATTTTTATTTCCTTACTTGTAAGCATAAGTATTTGGAAAATCCGAACATAAATCTAGGTGTTTTTCTACCTAGCTTCAATTATAACTTGTTCATCATACTTTCATTTATCTATTATCATACTAGGTCCTATATACAATTGTAGAGAAACATAAATTTGCATACTAGGTCATTTGATACATTATTACTTGTTACCATGGTAATTCATATGTATTTGTCTCAACATATATTAAAATGTTATATAAAATAGAAAAACTAAGTCTAGATATATTTATAAGGTATAAATGTTGACATTCATACATACATTGAACTAATGATTTAATGCAGAAAACAGTTCTACTAATTGCTTAGGTATTTACCAGGTGGAAATGCAATAAGATGAACATTATATCGTTAAACAAGTAGTACTTCTGCTTTGTGTAAGGAATGACGAGATCATTTCCTAAAGAATTTTACTAACCCAAACCCTTACATGACTTAAATCTCATAAGAGATATTATATAACAATTATTACCCTATTAAATAAATGTAAACTATAATACCTTTACCCATGAACCATGCTAACCAGCTCTATACTTGCAATATTATGCTTATAAGTTTTCTTTAACCAAAGTTCTAGTATGGAATTATGATTTGCCTTCTTGCATAACCCTAACCCAAAAATGGGTGTTTGTATAAGTCTTCAATACTAACATGGTTATATGAAAATCCTTTGTAGGTATCACTTCACACTCCCGAACTATAGAACAAAACCCATAAAATTGAACTCAAGGTGGAGTCCACGTGGTTGTTGGATAGTGGTTAGGGTTTTGACTTGGTAACTTCATTATATAAGTCTCCAAAACCCTAAAATCTCGCGTTTTTCTTATCTTTCACTGTTGTGGAGAGTGTCGCTAGCTTATGGCTTCATGGCCATTGATGCCTTTGTTTTACCTCTATGCAAACAAGCCTTCGTTGCCATGCTTTACCTCTGCGTGTAATGGCCTCCATTGTCATTGCTTTACCTCTGCAAGAGCTTTTCTCTATGCGTTTGTCCAAATGTAAACTCTGCCTGAAATAGCAGTGTGGGCTCGGTTTTTGGTTCCATCGCGGCTTCGACTTTTTGGCTTAAACAATCTCGTCGAGGTTTCTTGGTAGTGGTTCTGCTAGTTTGCTCGGGCATACTCTTTTCTTGTGGCTAGGTTTTCTGTTCATGCCACCAACTACGCGGCCGAGGTAAAAAAATCTCCAGGTAAGTTTTTTTTATAATTAAACCTTTCTACATTGTTCAAAGATTTACTGTGTTCATTATTTTAATTAAGAATGAGCTTAATACCCATTTTGTTTAAATTGTGCAGGCTTCCATCTTGGCTGCTGTGAGCTAGAAGTCACCGTATATCTCCACGAAAGGACTCCATGCTTCGCATTCAACTTGGTAAGCGTCGGTCCTTGCCTGAGGTTTCCTTTGTGATGGTTTGTGGGGTTTTAGGAGATATTGTTCCACTTGATTCGAAATCTACTTGGTCATGGCTTCATTGTATCTTGCTTGTTTGAGAAGGCGGTATGGCCATAGCTTGTTTTTACTTACAGTTATTTTGGGACAAGGCATAGATTATTTGCAGAAAGCTTGTAAGGGCCAATGGTCGTAACTCAATTTATCCACACTGTTTTATTTTGGACAGGCTTAAAGCTGTGACTTTTGTGGGATTTTAATTATGTTTTAGTTAGGGTTTAGAAATATTTTACATTCTGATGAAGCTCTAAAGATTACTATGTTGGATATCATGTGCTCGGCATCGAACTGTGGTTTTTAAGAATCTGATGACAGACTGTGGGGTTTTACTGTATTGGATAAATTTCATTTTTGTTTAAATTTAAATTAATAGATAATACTTCACTGTTACAATTACTTTGTATTTGATGAATGGATTGTTAAAAGAATAAGGGAGGGATTTTGCCGGTGTTTAAGTCCATAATTCGATTTTTAAAAGAAAGAGGGAATTCTTTAGGATATTAGTATTAAAACTAATTCTGATTTCTTCTCTGTTAGTAAAAATATTTGTTTAAGAGAAAAGTTAAAAGAGAAGGGTTTGTTAATACAACCCAAGCTCAATTGTGTAATTGGATTGGAAAATTTTAATCTGTCTTTTCTTATATTGTTCTAGTTTATACTTGATAAATAGTTTTTAATACTATTTCTGTATAATTTTTATTTTAATTATGTGCATTTATAATATGGATATCATAAAGGATTTGATTTAAGAAAAAGAGGGTAAACTGTAAAAGCCCTAATCTGGGAAGAGAAAGTAAAATAATGCTAGTTGACAATTCTGCTTAGATTTAGGGTTTGCATTTTAATTTTAATTTTTAAACCCTGCATCATTTTTGGTAACTATAATATGGTTATTATTTGATGTTTACTTACAGTATTAATGAAATTTGCTTAAATATTTATGCTAAACCTAAATGATTACTATACTTTATTTTTACTATTTACTGGCTATTCCTGCTTATGCATATTTTCTGTTCTTATAATGTTTAATAACTGTGTATAATTATAATGTATTAAACTTATAAATTATATATATTACCGTGTTAAAGGAGCACCATTACACAGACTGTGTACTGGTGGAAGATAGTTTTGTTTATGTTTAAAGTAAAGGTATCCTAACTAGGGAAACTTCTGAAATAAAGAATCTTTCTTCTGATTAGTCCTATAAAGATGCTGTAGAAAGTAAATAAACAAAGTCCCACATTCTTGATTTTGATTTATCCATCATAATTTAATCTAATCTGCCGTACTAGAGTACTACCTTCTTGAAAGTGTGGAAAAATACAGTTAGGTATTTTATCTATCAGTAAATTTGAAATTACTCTAATCATTTATTTTAATCCACATCTTATTCAAAATTCATCTATCTTTTCACAGTAAATTTTTTTCTCCAAATAATTTTAATAATAGATGAAGCAGACACATAAACATATTAATTCCTAAATTCATTCCTTCTTGTTCTTAAGCTCGCATAAAGAAATTAGAAAGAACATGTAGAACCTGACAATGTAGCAGAGGAGACAACAACTTAAGGAGCCTGTTCCTCCCAACCAGCTCCTGAAGATAGCTGAACTGCAAATCTTAGGACCCCCGAGCCTGTCTACTGGTCCACCTGGTTGAAAGCACTAGGTGAGAGAATTGGTTTAGAAACCTCTGCAAATCTACTGAGTAATCAGTAGTAATATTTTTTCTTGTAGCAGTACAAACTCAACTTAAATCAGCTGCACTAGTTCAGAACTTCAGTACTTTTCACTCAAAAACTTCTTCTAGTCCCCTCCATCGAATTTCTTGTGCACTAATTTCACTCAGAAATTTCACAAGTAAAAGAATGAGTAGCCTCAACTGAATTCAATGGGAAGTTTTCATTAGCATGCCTAGGTCTTTTGGGTGAGTTTTCACTTAATGAGCTACCTGCTCTTGTTCCACTTTCTTGGGGAACATGACCACAAAAATAGGGAAGTTTCCTCCTGCAACAACTAGAAGTAGTTTGAGGATGCTTCCAAGTGTCAATCTGCTCTCAACCCAACCTATTCCTCCAAGTGGCCAGTAAAACACTCATTTAATAGCCTCCTTAAGCTATTGTCTCATTTTTCATTTATTAATTAATAAAATATTCAGCAATTACATGCAATTATCCTTGACCCCACTTGGTCATTAATTACAAACTTTATAATAAATTTAAAATATAATGTCTCCTAAAACATAAAATGTTTTTGCAATTTGGGGTATGTGACAAGCATAGCCATACAATCTGAACTCATTGCCGACTGCATATTTGAGGCCATAATCCATTGTAACCTTTAGGTACCTCATCACATGTTTTGTTGCAACTAGATGAACATGTCGAGGCTCCACCATACACTGATTCAAGGTGTTCACAAGAAAACATATAAATGGACTTGTATTTGTCAAATACATTAGTGAACCAATAATCTGTCTGTATAAGGTGACATCTACTCTTTTTGAAGAGTCATCATTCAGGAGCTTCAGGTTTATCACCATCAGAGTGTCCATTTCCTTGCAATCCATCATCCCAAATATCTTTAAAATCTCAACTGTGTATTTTCCTTGGTTTAGGGAAACCTCATCTCGAAACTGCCATACTTAAAGAGCTAGGAAGTAATGCATCATCCCAAGGTCTTTCATCTCGAATTCTGTCACAAGATTCTTTGTACATTCACTGATGAGCCACTCCTCTCTTGTCAAATATAGGCCATCTACATACAATAGTAAGAATGATGATCCCATCATCTACAACCTTATAGTAAATGTTGGAATCAACTTTACTTTTGGTAAAGCCCAAGATCATCAAGAATCCATCAATTCTTCCATATTGTGCTCTGGGTGCTTGCTTCAACCCATATAGAGCTTTCTTCAGTGTGCATCATGTGTATTTTTGTCGTGTGTCTCAAAACTTGGTGGTTGTTCAATATATACTTCTTCTTCTATGACACCATTTAGGAAGGTTGTTTTTACATCCATTTGATGTAGCTTCCATTTCATCTTGGCTGCCAAGGCAATGATAGTTTTAATTGAAGTTTATCTTTCTGTTGGTGCAAAGGTTTCTTCATAATCAATTCATTCATTTTGTAAAAACATAATCAATTCATTCATTTTGTAAAAATGAATGAATTGATTATGAATAAACCTTTGCACCAACAGAAAGATAAACTTCAATTAAAACTATCATCGCCAATTGAAGTTTATCTTTCTATTGGTGTAAAGGTTTCTTCATAATCAATTCATTCATTTTGTAAAAATCCTCATGTGCAAAATCTTGCTATGAACTTTTCAATACTGCCATCTGCTGAATGCTTTGTCTTGAAAATCAATTTTGAAGAAACTATTGACTTTTCCTTCGGTCTTGGCACCGCATCCCAAACAACATTCTTTATTATCGATTGGTATTATTCAATCATGGCATCAATCCATTCCTTCTTCTTTGAGGCTTCTTCAAAACATGCGGGTTCTTCATCAACAAGGTTGCAATGATTAATGCCACATAGTTGTAGTAGACTCTTTCTCTCTTGCTTCCTTTTGGTGCACCATATCTTTCTGCTTAGATTATATCACGAGCCGAAGCCAGTCTTCTTTTTGTTGTAATCATATCATGGGGTGTCTCCATGGGTCCTTGGGGTTTTTCCATGTAATGATATTCTGGTATAATTTCTTCTTCGATATCTCTAACTGGTGGTCTGGTAGCTTCTATAGTTGTAAGAGCTTCCCGCTCTTCATCATGATCTTCATCTACATAGTTGTTTCTGGATTTGGTGAATGCTACATCTTCATCAAATGTGACATATCTGCTGATATTGATCCGATGGAAACCTGGAATGTAGATTCTATAGGCTTTTGATTGGTCATTGTATCCAACAAATATTCCCTTCTTTCGTGAAGGGTTCAATTTTGATCTTTTCTCCTTAGGGATATGTAAGTACACAAGACAACCAAATATCTTTAGGTGAATGACTTCAGAATTTTCGCTGGTGAACATCTCTTCTAGAGTTTTGTTCTGAAAAGTACTGTGGAATATTTTTTTTTATGTACATAGACTGTGGTCCTTGCTGCTTTGGTCCATAGGTGCATAGGTAGATCTTGATCATGAATAATTTCTTTGACTACTTCCATGATAAATCTATTTTTTTTCTTCCAATCCATTCTATTGAGGATTATAGGGTGTGGTAAGCTCCATCTTAATCCCACATTCCTTATAGAACTCCTTGAATTTATTTGAATTGAATTCTCCTCCATTATCTAATCTCAAGGTCTTGATATTTTTTTTCGAATAGATTCTCCACAAGAGCCTTGAATTCCTTGAACTTTTCAAATAATTTATCTTTTCCTTTCAAAAAATATATCCAAGTCTTACGAGAATAGTCATCAATAAAAAAGACATAATAAACATACTTGCTAAGGAAGTAGCTGAAATTGGTCCACGCACATCTAAATGGACAATATCCAAGATCCCTTTTGCTTCATTGTTACTGCCTGGGAATGGGTTCTTAGTGTTCTTTCCTTTGCATACTCCTTCATGATTGATATGGATATCCTGTCACTACGTTGCTCACGATTGGTAATGCTTTGTAGTTCACATGAGAAATTCTTTTATGTGAAAGTTCACATGGACTGATGAATCTATGTGCCCCTTCAATTTGTAGAGTCCTCCTTCTTCAACACCAATTACAGTAGTATCTTATTGTCTTCCTTTCGACTACATAAGAAGTTCACCATCTACAAAGGAAACTCTAAAACCTTTCTTATCTAGAGCTGAAATTGAAAGAAGATTCTTCTTCAATCCTAGAAAATATAAGACTTCTTTCATCTTCATGGAATTTTCGGATTTTAGTTTGTAAGAGGCTTCTCCCATTCCTTTGATGGGGTATTGATAATCATCTCTAAGTTGTACCTTGTGTGAAAAGTCATTTTGGTAAAGACACGAGAGAGGATCTTTGTGACCTGCCATATGTTTGGAAGCACCACTATTTATAATCCAAGTGTCACTTCCATGAGAGACTGATCCTGTGAGAGATGACATTAGAACATACTTTTCACTAGAGTCTTCATTTTCTCTAGCCCTCTCCTCATTTGATTCATTTTCTTCAGTTGCATGGGCATGGTACTTTTGGTTCTTCTTCTTGAATAGATCTTTCTTAGGAGGCAATTTCTAGCAATGTGTCCCATCTTATGACATGCATAAAATTCAAAGGATAAGTAATCTTTTATAGGTCTCTTACCTCTTTTGAAGTCTTGTGGTCTTTTGGGAGGTGATCCTCGATTCTTCCTTTTGTTTCTTCCATTCTTTGCATGAGCAGCTAGAGCTTGATCTTCATTATCATTTAGCTTTTCTTCTCTATTTTCTATCCTTCCTTCTTCTTGTACACATTCTTCTCATAGTTTGTTGAACTTGGTTAGATTTCTTCTAGCACATATTCCTCTAATGAAGGAATCTGTCACATACCCCAATTTTGTAAAATTATGTAAATTGTTTTATTATATTTCTGAGACATTATGTTAAACTTAATCCTAAGTAGGGATTGATGACTCAGCAGAGTCAATAGTAATGTAGTGTAATTCAGAATATTTTATTATTAATAAATAAATTATGGAGACAACAGCATGGGAGAGCTGTTAAAAGAGGTTACTGGTCAAACTGGTGGATGGAATTAGGTGGAAAGGCAAAAGACAAGTGGCAGCATCCTCAAACATTTCCTCAGTTGCAGGTGGCAACTTCCCTATATTTGGGGTCATGATTCTCTAAGAAAGTGGAATCAGAGCAGGTGGCTCATTAAATGACAGTTAACCCAACAAAGACCTAGGCAATCTTTTAAAAGTACCCAATGAAGAGGGCTGAGGCTGCTCAGTTATTTTCCAGAGATAATTCATTCAGGTGAATGTTATTCAGGAAATCCATTGAGGAAGAGGGAAATACAGTAAGGAAGTTGTTTTAGGAGGATTGCTGCAGTAACTTGATTTCATTACAGGTTTTTGGCTGAGAGAACTAACTGATAGTTCTGAGTTCATACTGAGTTTTGAAGACTGGTATCTGACTTTGCTGCACCTAGTTCCAGCCAGGGAGACCAGAACAAGCTCGGGGGTCCTGAGAAGTCGCTGTCTGAGCGCTCTCCAGGAGTTGGTAGGGAGGAACAGCCTCCCATTGCTGTTGTTGTCCAAAGCTTAAACAGGTTCTGTCACTTATTTCTTTATGTTTACTGAGTATGAATGAATGCATGTATGTTTATTTTATATGTCTGAGGAGTTAGTTAGTTTCAGTAAAGTTAGTTTCTCAGAATATCAGTAGTTAAATTTGTTATTAGTTACAGTGTTTTTCCACATCTGGTATCACCAGATCGTACTCGAGCACAGTACCTCGGTATTGTGAAGTAATATTCTTCTGAACTGAGTTTTCCTATTTTATTTCCAACAACTACTAATATCTTACAAATGCATATGATATTTTCTCATAAGTCTTAAAACCACCTTCTATTATTGTATTTTGTTTGTTTCAGTAAATTCTACTGTAAAGGGAAGATAGTAGAAGTTAGATTAGAATTTATACTATTACTATAAAGTTTTCTCCCTGGTGTTCGGATTCTTTTACTTCAAGAAGTTAACTCAAGTAAGAACAAGTTACAGAAATAATATTCTTTTATTTATCAAATACCAGCATGGTAATATTTGTACTTACAGTATATTTGTAAATAAACATTTTAATTAAGAGAATAAACTATTTACAGTAGAATGTAAATAGTATAGTAAACTACAGAAGAATCAAATATAAATACTATTTTCAACTAATATAAAATAAACTAAGGAATTAATATCAAAGCTACAGAAGTGTCAGAAAGATAATATAAACATTATAGTAATAGTAAGGTACTCTTTTACATTTTGCTATTTAACTTTAAGTAGAATTTTATTACTATAATATTCTCCAGAATCGAACTTACTATCCGAATTGCAAATAGTTAACAGTTCCTAATTTTAATTCTTTGAAGGGTATAACTGTGTAGCAGTAAATACCTGCCCTCATTCATAAGGAAAATTTAATATAGCAATAAAGGTAAGAACATTACTTTGATTTAGTAAAATACTATGTGTTATTACCGATAGTTTATGGTAAACTATTTATGCATTTAGGAAGGACTTTGTTATTCTTAATATAGAGGGTATTTTGGTACCCTGTAAGTAAATTTTGAAATATCTAAACTGTAAAAAAAAAATTAAGTTACTTATTATCTAAGTTATAAGTGAAAATTTTTTTACTGACTGTATCAAGATAAGTAAATAAATAAAATATATATAACCCTATATTATTATCAGAGCACAAACTATAAAACATATACAATTTTCTTATTAATAAGAAGATTAAAATTATAAACTGATAATAACACATAATTTTCAGTATACAATCAAATGTTTATCTATACAGAAATAAAAGATATAAGTACAGGATGCTTGGCAGTCAAGCTTAAGGGTTTTTAAAACCTCATCAGTAACCCTAATGTGACAGATGTTTTCTTAACTTAAAATTATTTAAAAGAAGTAAAAACAGTATTGTATTTTTCACCGTCATCTAGGGTTAAACCCTATGAGTCCCATTCATTTTACAAGTAAGTTAATCATTGGTAAAACTAATAGTTTTCCACTTACAGTTATGTTTAAAAGAATAGAAACTAAACACAATAAGCATTCGAAACACATATAACGTAAACAAGGAAAGAATGCAGAAGAAAGTATAGTAACCATTTATGGGTATAATAACCCAGGGTAAACACCCAAACCTGTACATTAAACACGAGGGTTTTGACTTGAAGTAAAATCCAGTGCAGTAGTAATACTCACGGCAGTAAAAAAACTTGTTTGAAGGCTTATAGCCTGTCTTTGTTTCTTTTATATAAACATAGCAATAATTACAAACACGTTACAATCACGGTCGAAGCCGGAAGGCTCTACATAAGAGCTAGGGTATAAACCCTGATTCATAATATTAAAAACAAACAACTAAAAACCCTGAAGGATAAACAGAGTCGTAACGACCAAACCATCGCATTCCTCTAAAGACTCACACAAGGTGAACAAGCCGTGGAGAGAACAGGGCTTACCATGGCCGTAGTGCCGTAACCTTCATTTCTCTGTAAGCCGAGAGAAGTAGCAGGTTCGCCTGCAAAACCATTACAGCCAACGGTTAAGCTATTGTTGAATGCAAAGGAAATATATTACTTTTATACTGTTTGCTGTAATAAAAAGAAAAGAAAAAATGTATTGGTTACCTTATCAGTCGATAACTCCCATATACAATTCCGCGGCCAGCTTGAAATTGGAGCCTGCCAATCGATGGCAAGGGAAGCGAGTGTCACTCTCAACCACTGTCAGCAAGAAAAAGAAACCCCCAACAAAACGATGGACAGGGTAAAAACCCTACGACTGCAACTCTTATCTAACAAACTATCACACAGCCAGCAGACAGTATCAACTACGCTACGCTGAAGGAAGATTAATTTTCGTGGAGACGGAGAAAGGTAGGACTGTCAAAAACCGGAGTCAAGCCAAACAACAGCGGTATTGCAGAGACAAGCAGCAAGTATTTACACTCTAATCCCCCTCACAACGCAATAGCCGAGCTCACGAGGAGTTGAAGCAGTAGGAGGCCCAATGGCGGACAACACAACAGTAACATGGTCCAGAAGGGTTTGCAGAGCGGCCAAAGGCCCGAGAGCAAAAGAAGAATGGCGAATTTTAGGGTTAAGTCAAAATTATATAGCGCCAATGCATGGCCAAGGAGTGACCACGTCAGTACAATAATACTTTGCATGCGAGTGGGTCGAAGTCTAATGTTCTACGACAAAGATTGCCAATCATTTGTTTTCCAAACAATTCATTGCATAGATATTCCATATGGTCGCTACCCTATGATATTACCTGCATTATAAATTCACAACGACAATGTTAGAGCAATGCATGTTAATACTATGCATTACAAATAATAAGATATGCAATATAAACATTACAATTATGCTATTTCAATATTGCATTGTAAATGTTAACACTTGCATCATATAGATTATAAACTTTGCATTATGAAAATTATAGGGATAGAGGTATAATGTTGAAGTTATAGTGGTTCATAAAAAATTACAACCATATAACCATACGACCAACTACCTTAGTCTCAAGAGAGGACAAGAAATATATCATTTCTTTAAGTATATAAAACAATAGATTAAAGGTAAGTATAGTTGTTTATAATTCTACAACTACAATATCAATTGCTATAGTTTTGCATTGATGATAAAAGACTTATCATTTCCCTTTTTATATGATTTTAAATTATAAAATTCAAGCTATTAATCCACAAATTTGGAGTAGGGTTACTCTCATCCATTTTTTACTTGTTATTACTAAGATAATAACAACCTGTTGATAGTCTTCGATTCTTTATAGC
>LPNX010460261.1:240415-262791 GCA_001517045.1 Pseudotsuga menziesii | reverse complement strand
CTTCTCTACGATTCAGTGAAATCAAATATGGAGCAGTGGATTTTAACGCATTTCAATCCAAACTTTTTATTAATGAAAAGTTAATGCACTAGTTTTGATAGTTTATTCAATAATGATAATAGGTTTTATTCAATACACAGGGGGTTCACTCAGTGAACTTGTTACATAACACGACCATTCGCGGGATATTAAAGAATATCTCTAATTTCACTAAATATTGGAAAATGCCTCCTAAAATTATATTGTTGAACTCCCCTCTCAATATACATTTTCAATTAAGAAAACCCCTATTTTCACCAGATACTGTGGGTATCCATTTTTATCAACCCATTTTCAACACCCCCTTTATATCATATTATCCAGTTGTAACAAACAACCTAACACATCTTAGTATGGGAAAATATGATGCTAAATAAAATAATAGTATAATGTTAATAATTATCCCAACAGGATTGCAGGGGTGATTGATCAATTTGTAGCATTGGATAGTGGAAGACCCAATGGAATAATAATGGGGAAGGAAAAATGCGTAAAAGACAACCTAGTCGAGAGATTAATTTAATAAAGAGTGTAAAATACCGATAGTCCAATAGTGAGTCCAATGCTTAGAAAAGATGAGAATTGTAGATGTTTTATAGCACAACCTACCAATATACCAAGTTTATATCATGTAAATACAAGTATATCCATAGAAAACTCATGTTTTCTATAAGCCTAATAAATAAAAATCCATAAAAATATAAAAGTGAAACCCTTTCATGGATGCACTTCCCTACCTTCCTATCAAAACAAACATCATTGATGTTTCAACCCAAATGAACATAGAAAAAATCCTCTTACTTTCCAATAACACCATATGATCATGTGCATAGCTTGGATTTGGGTCATTCACAAGATGCAATGAATTGCCTCCACTTCCTCTACATTTATTCTTGAAATCAAGGGAATTAATATCATTTAGTTACCTTTTCTTGGGTTATATCTAGTTTTTTATTTCTTTACAGGAGAGGGAAAAATATCCATTGTTAAGTTTCGAGCATGCAATAGTTATAAATATACACAAATGGTGAAACTTATATGATACCATTTCATGGTAACAATAATACATTGGGTATGTAAATAAGGATTTAGATTTCCACCTATGTTCATCTTAGTTCCAATACAACATTAAGATGGATGCCTTGCATTTAAAAATTAAAATTAAAATTAAGAATGTGTCGAATATAAATCAATCTAATGATTATCCCTAACTGGAAATATGAAAGATGAATACATAATGTTGAAAGAAATAACTAGTCAAGAAAGATTGATTTAAATTTTCTTAGTTGGTTTGTTTGAATCTCAATACCCACCTAAACCCCAACTTAAAAAACTATTCTAAAAAAAAGAAGACTTTATAAGTTCAATGATTTGAAGGTATAAATCCATCCCACAATTTGGAGGTACGAATTTAAACCGTGTTTTCGAGCTTATTCCTTAGGAAAAACTAGGTCTAATATGAATCCAACCCACAAATTGGATGTATCAATTGAGCCCATGATTCAGAGGTATGAATCAATCCCACGATTTTGAGGTTATTCCTCAACCCACTCAAATAAAATAACCCCCAAATGATTTATATTACTATGTCGAACTAAAAATCTTCCCTTGACCTCTTAATACTAGGCAATACATTTTTTAGGTTTTCAGAAGTATTCAAAACCCCAATATGAATGGACATGATATGATATTACCTTTCTAGTGAACCCCATGATTCAAAAATGCAAATAATATGTTTTTTTATAGGGTAATCTATACATAAAATTGGGTATTTTTATATAAAATATAACTAATTTATTTAACAATATATAATAGATACTTTTTATATAAAATTTAAATAATTTATAAAATAATATAAATAATAGGGTCTTTTATAAATAATATAAAAGTAATGCAAAATACATAAATAGCTTTTTATTTTACTTAATTTTTATTTATATTATTACATTTTGGAATGACCTTCCATGTAAGTTGGTGAACTTATGTTATTTTTACTATTATGTTATTTTTACTATTATTACATTTTGGAATGACCTTCCATGTAAGTTGGTGAACTTATGTTATTTTTACTTTTAATTATAACACATTTTGGAACGATTTTATGTACATTTGAGATAAAACTAGTGAACTTTTGTTATTTTTACCATACATTTTGGAGTGATCTTATATACATTTGAGGTTAAACTCGTGAATTTTTGTTACTTTAAAGATATTCATTTTGAAATTAGCTTTTTATTTTACTTAATTTTTATTTATGTTATTAGTCCCTGCCGGGTATTTATGTTATCAGTCCCTGCCCCGGTTAGTAGGGACTCTTTGAAAGGGCTTATCGCCTTTTTGAATTAGTCTTCACTTAAACAAAAGCTCATCGACACGCAAATAAAAACTATAACCTATGTTTTAAGGGAGTCTGTTTTCTTTTCAATTATGTTTTCTAATAAATTAATGTATTTTCTCATGGAAATGGGAACCAACCTCTAAAATAAAAACTATAACCTATGTTTTAAGGGAGTCTGTTTTCTTTTCAATTATGTTTTCTAATAAATTAATGTATTTTCTCATGAAAATGGGAACCAACCTCTATTCAAACCAATCAAATGATTTGAGGCCCTATTCAAACCAACCTCTATTCAAACCAATCAAATGATTTGAGGCCCTATTCAAACCAATCAAATGATTTGAGGCCTTATTTGGCCTCAAATAAAGGAAACTCTTATTCATCTAAGCCCACTACTTTCTCATGAAAATGGGAACCAACCTCTATTCAAACCACCATTTGATGATTTGAGGCCTTATTTGGCCTCAAATCAAGGAAACTCTTATTCATCTAAGCCCACTACTATATAGTTCTTATGCAAATCCGTAATATGAAACTCATATTCAATTTCAAATTAATGTTAACTTTTAGTTAAAGTTAGTTTTGCAAACATTTTATGTTATAATTATTTTTCATTCAATTATGTTATCCCAACTAGCTATGATGTTGGTGTGCATGCTATGATATGATGGCAGTGTGTATGCTATGATATGATGGCAGTGTGCTTGCTCGACAACACCTGTACAACATATCGCCTGTACAACACTCAACATGAACGACCTGGCCATAATAGTGCAACTTCTGAATATTCTTCACATTGTTATATCCCCACAGTTACAGACGTGGCTATCGGAATAGACCATGGCTATTGGAATAGACGAATTTGGTGGCCAGGCTCCCATGAAATAATGTACAACACCTGCAAGTACAAAAAAAGAGGTCAGTGTTTTTCTATGTGTCATATGGTTAACATTCCATTGCTGCAATTGTTGCTATACAAATTAACTATTTGCACACAACAATTTCAATGGCTTAACATAAATGCAATGGCCTTTGCAATGGCCTTAGTACCGGAGTTCATGGTCATTACCTGCATGCGACCTTCTTGCTGAGATGAGTAACTCAGTGATTATTTATTTCATTAGTTGTTCGTCCAGGAAGTCTTCCCGCTATTGATGGCTGACCACCTGTTGTACATGCACATCACAATATATGTTGTACATGCATATCAGAATATATCATAGATCATGTCAATTGAGGGGACCTTCACTAATCTATATTCCACAATTTATATTTTTCAAGGACCCCTATTTCAATCTTGCTTCAGTACGCGAGGTCTCAAGAGCTTCTCTAATTACTTTCTTCATATAATTCTGGTTTTAATTAAAAATGTTAATCTATGAAGTAGGTATTCTCCTTCTTATTTGTTGTAATTAGCATAAAGTATTTTACTTATGTGAAAAAACAAAAGTGAACATATAATAAAACATAAACAAATCAAAACAACAAAAAATACAAAAACACTGAGAAAAAGCACAATGAACATCTGTGAAACACAACATGCACCGGGACATTACTAGTAAGCTTATTTACAAGTCGATTCTTTCCCTTTGCCGACAATGATAAAGAGACATTTGAAAACTTGTTAACAGTGACAGAATCAACTGATAGTGGTCAGGACGGTGACAATCAAAATTTCTTGTGCTGAGGCGCAACCAAAAGATGCAACTCTTAATTATCACGCGTGCCACTAGTAGATGCAACTATTTATGTGCACTTGTTGGGTAACCTTCTGTTTAGTGTAACTTCATGTGCATATTAAACAGACAAAATTAAATAGTAATCTTGTTTTTTACATCTACATATTAAGCAGACAAAATTAAATAGTTATCTTGTTTTTTACATCTAGCTTACAAAAACAATTCAAATTTATGCTTATTGAACTATTGAACACTCTTCTATTAGCCATATATGCAGTCTTAAGCTAGAAAATCAAACAATATGGGCATTTATAAAATTTAGTTCATCCTATAATTCTGCCATGTTCTGGAATTCTCGGATCCTACCTGCCAAGTACTTTAGCTTCTGCTTCCAACAAGTTGGTGGAAACTTTTATCTAAACCCGCCAAAAACATTCTCTTAGTATGGATGAAGAAACCATTCGATAGAAGACACCCTTCGACAACCAAAAGCTAGAACTAGGCAAACAATTTATGCCATTGAATGCGATTTATAAAAACGTAGAAAGAATAAAGGGAACACCTTTGTAAGAAATGTTAAGATCTTACAGATTTATATTAAATATTCCACAATGAATACCAAACCAGAAATATCATGTGGTTTTAGGGTTTTAAGCCCCAATTTATACACATAAGAAAACCTAAATCAACATCCCATAAACATTAATAATTACAACTGCACGCCCCAACATTCCCAATTGAAACCCTAAACAAAACAATAAAACCGTACCTTATTAAACCCTAGAAACACTACCGTAAAAGAATCAGTGTTCAGTGTTCAGGTGGTCTACCAGAGAGCTATCCACAAAAGATCGGGCTTGGTAACCTGCGGACACTCCAATGGATTTTAGTCTTGGTGACATTCTTTTCCCTTATGCACTGGTTTCTCCCTTGTTTTTCTATGGACTGGTAACGATTTGATGGACAGATGGAAAGGTGTCAAAACGTTCTTAACTATCCTTTTATACGTGGCAAGAAACCCCAATCGTATGAGCTATAAGGTTTAAACTATACACGCTTGAGCTAGCTTTGACAATATTTGTTCGGTTCTGACTATGCATGTCAAATAGGGTTTTGGAGCCTTGAACACGTAGCATCATTCAAACTTCAATGATCTAGTTTAGTTAATGCTCTCATCAATTTTCCAGTTGCTCTGGCGACGAGGAGGCTCTTCTCAGCAATTTTGTGTGATCTTCTATTCATATGGCTTATGGCATATTGTCTTATTTTCTTCACGTGCAATTATGAGATTGTCAATGCATGGCGTCTCCATTTGATAGCCTCACCAATTTTAAACTTGTGATTATTCATTGTGTCAGATCTACGATTTAATGGCAGAAAATTGAGCGGTTTAATGTTATTAAGTTCAATGCGTCCAATATTATTGTGTTCCATCATCCAGGTTTGCAAGCTCCCCTCGAAGAGCGAGCCTTACTGCAGTCTGAATCTCCCGAGAAGGAATAGTTGACTTCTTGTTGTAGCGGGTAAGCTTCGACGCCTGGCTCGCCAATTTCTCAAAAATATCATTGATAAATCTCTTGCATGTTGGACGCCTGTCACCTCTTCGACATTGGACCCAACCCTCTCACCCAAAACCCATTGCATTTTGCTCAAATGTTTAATAAACTATTACATTCTACTCAAATCTAATCTTTAAGGCAGGGACTTGCTGTCTTTAGCATCTCTCCTTGTTACATTTTGGAATGATCTTCCAAGTTGGTGAACTTATGTTATTTTAACTTTTAATTATAATACATTTTGGAACAATTTTATGTACATTTGAGATAAAACTAGTGAACTTTTGTTATTTTCACATTACATTTTGGAGTGATCTTATATACATTTGAGGTTAAACTGGTGAATTTTTGTTAGTTGAAAGATATTCATTTTGAAATTATTTTTATTTTTATTATATGTTATGATAATTTAAGAAAAAAATGATTTCTTTTTTATTTATGCAATTTTCTTTATTCCATTATGCGTTTTTATTGAATTTGTAAATAATAATTTGAATTATTCTAAATTAATATATAATTACAATATAAAATTTGAATGATTTATTCAACAATGTAAATAATAATGCTTCTTACATTATCTATTAGCATAACCACTTAATTTATGGTTGGTGAATGTTGATCAACAACAAATTAAGTACCATGAAATTATATATTATTCATGCTTAATCCATCAATCCACTCTAAATTATATTCATCAATAATATTTTTTTATCATATATAAATGTATATTTTGAATTTGAACAACTACCATAAAATTAATTTGAAAAATACACTTGTTTCATGCTCTTTCATAGATGAAAACCTATAGATGGTAGTCCACTCCAAAATTCTAATATATTAGCGTCTATCCCGTAGTAAAAATAATACAAAATACAAATAATAATACTTTATCTAAATTTTGTATTGTATATTTTTTTAACAATAAAATTGTTAAATTGTTAGCACAAAATTGGATTATTCTTAATTATTATGTCCTCCCAAGGATAAATCTCAAAGGTGTAGTACAATGTAATACTTGGATTTTTTTCTATAGTTGTTAATATTTGTATTTTTAAAATTTGAACTTTTTCATTTTTTATTGGGAAAAAGTAGCTAACTACTTCCTATCTCTCTGTTTTTTTGTTTTTCCTTCGAGGACCAAGCACTGATGGAATTTGATGGGGCATTTCGACCGTCAAATACGGTTTAAAATTTTTGTTAACCGTCATACATAAAAGGCAATAAAATTTCTAAAACGTAATTTTGAAGGGCAATAAACTTTATAAGCCCGTCATTATATTATTGCTATTTTTTTATATTAATAGTAGCATTAATATATTTATCTTATATAAAACTATACTTTCTAAGTTGCAAGTTCTAAATCATACATTCATTAAAAATTTGAAACATCTATTAAATTAGAATTATCTTTTTATTTGCAAGTTGCATTGATTTTTCCTAAAAACATAAAAAACTCATTTAACTTAATAGTTTTTCCATTATTTTATTTTATTTTATCTTTCATTATTGCAATGAGCATCTATACTCTACTATATTTTTGGCATTATATTTACTGATTTGTTTAGATTTAGAAATTTTCATGAAATCTATGATTTTGAATAATTGTTATAAAGTATGTTGTATTTTTTAATAATTTTAAATAACATCAATAATGTATGTGTAGCGTTTGTATTTAGTGATTTATCACATAATTTCGACAATTTTTTAATAATCATAAAATAACATTAATAATGTATGTGTAATGTTTGTATTTAGTGATTCATTTTGGCAATTATATAGATTCAGATTCAAATAGTATTGATCAATTTTCTAAAAGTTTCATTGAAATTGAAATAAATATCTCTTATGTTTCTCTTATGGTTCAATTTCGGTGATAGATTCAAAATTTTAATGAAAGCAAGTATTAAATAAGAGTATTGAGAGAAAAAAAGGGGTGCATACAAAGATATATTTTATCTCTATAATCAAATCTTATTGTATTATGAATTTTTTATAAAATAAAAAATATATTATTTGGTGTGATGGTTGAAGGACAAAATTAAAAAAGAAAAGCATATATAGCTATATTTTATCACTATAAATCAAATCTTATTTTATTATGTATTTTTTTATAAATAAAAAAATATTTATATTATTTGGTGTTATGGTTAAAGGAAAAAATTTTTACATCATTCGGTGTCATGGTTGAAGAATAAAATTTTAAACAAAAAGTTTCACTAACAGTGATATTAAAACCCAAAACATCAAAAAATAAATTATGAAGTAAGGTTTGACTTTCCTTTTATCTGCTACTGCATTAAAGCTAAGCAAAGCATCCATATTGGGCAGATTGGTCCTAAAATCATGACGTCATTTTTCTGGCTATCATCTCTTTGAAGCAATCAACAATACTACATTATTATTTAAGAAATTTCCGGAGAACTTCTCACCAGTTTGAACCACCATCAAAATTTATTATCCTTGTTGTATCTCATCCCCATATGATCACCACGAAGGTCACCAGCTACGAGAGAGAAGGAATCCATGCACTCCATGCTTTAAATGTTAGTCATATATTTAAAACGTGAGTGAGATATGAATAACGCCCAACATATTAATAGTCAGACAGTCATGTGAGCAACATGTATTGATAATTCTGAGACCATTTTGAAGATTCTTCATTTGAGAATTCAAATCCATGAAAATGGTTATGATAATAAGGTGCCGAATTAGTTAACCTGATTACAGTGTTTAAATTGCATGTTTTATTGCAACTGATATTCAATGGGTATTTGGTGGTATTTGTTGATTGACAATAACGTGCGGATTGACAGTACTGTGTCTTACTTATCCTACATGTAAGTCATGTCTTTTGTGCCATTAGAATTAGTTAAGTTCATTACAATGTAGTACAGACAAGATTAGTGTAAATAATAGTAATATAGGATTAATTTACCTTGCTGCAACGACCTGAACTTTTAGATAGCAAGTAGATTCATTTCAATCTGCTACCGATGAATGTCTTTGCTCTTGTTTGCCTCCTTCGCCATCTAAAGATCTGATCGCCTCCTCGGATCTCCTTATACACAGTGAGAAGGGAATTGGTAAGTGGCAGCCGTCAGTGCAATTGGAGGAATCCATTATCTCAGGGTTCATTAAAGACGTCAACCGTAATAAAAGAAACAACTCGTTTTTGGAATGGACGTCTATAAAACCTAATCTACCACGTTTCAGCCAGCATATTTATAGCGAAGTAAACTTTCGAACCGGACGATGGCCGGTCACGTCCGACGCGGCCCGTCGTCCGATCGGTGCATATCGTCGGTTCGATAGGTCCCGGCTATTTATAGCATATGATTTTGTTTTGAATCATATCATAAAAATACCATAAGGAGGAGAATTGCAAAACCTGATTCATAATCTTCTACCAAGAGAATTGCAAAACCTGGTTCAGAATCTTCTACCAAGATAAGAATGTTATTGGATATAATATTATTGCATCTTGAAGCTATAGGTGTTGGGTATCAGGTAATATTAGAATAAGGGATATATGGTTCCACTGTGATTTTCCACCACTACAGTTGCCCACTAAGCGAAAGGGATAAGAAAATCTGTTAGGAGGACATTAACCGAAATCATAACCAAAACTGATAAATTCATTAGCTTTGTTAAAAGTTGTTCATAATTTCACTCTATAGCCAAATTCTCTAAAGCAAAATTCTGCATATGATCTGAAATCCTCCCTACACCCCCAACATTTCCATTGCAAATTGTGATTGATTTTCCATTGCAAATTGTGATTGATGTTTTTGATAGAGAATAGATTGTGAATTATCAATATAAGTATAATGAATTAGGAGAGAATTACACTATATGGAAACTAAGCCATCCTGCATAGGTATCTTCCAAACTCTTAGGTAGATCGAAGTGATATAGTGTGACATGTGGTTTAATACTTGACCAATTTACATCTATCAATTGCATTGCAAACATATTCTATGCTTTTCTTAGAGGCCATGAAGGCCGTGGATGATAAGCTCATTAATAAGATTATTGTAGTATTCAATCCCCTTGGATTGATGGCAGCCCTTCCATCTACAGGACCGCATCCAGTAAGTTAAAATGGCAACAACAATGTTAAATGACAACTAAACTAATGTGTTTATGGGAGGTTTCTCATTAAGATTGTTTATAGGAAGTCTCTCATAACGGACATAACCGACAATGGTTTACTCATGTAACTAAATTTATGAAGTATATAGTGCATGGTTGGGATGCATGATGTAGAGAGTTGTATGTGAGGTTGAGACCCATCTTGTAATCTCTCCTTCTTCATTAATGAGCTTCAATACTTTTCCTGTGGATGTTTTCCCTTTTGGGATTTTACCACATGAAATACTGGTGTTAAATGCTGTTATTAATTGTGTGTATTGATTTAGTTTGTCTTTGAAATATAACAAGTAGTATCGGAGCTCGATGTGTGAGAGACATCATATTTGAGAATAAGACCACAGTTACAAAGCCATCCTGAACCCGACTGCTAAGCATGGAGGTGACAGCATAGAGAAGTGTGAAGCTGACCCGCACTTATAGAGATCACCTGTTGCATGGACGTGGAGATGAGAAGGAGGTCGCATCTGCACATGACTGTTGCTCGAAACACGTGGAAGAGAAGGCTGTAAGACGTAGAGGAGCCTGCGTGTTGCCGACTGCTGAAACGCGTGGAAGAGAAGACTGGTAGACGTGGAGGAGCCTACGTGTTGTTGACTGCTGAGTGTGGAGACTAAAGCGTGATATGAGCCTGCGTGTCCAGCTGATCTGAGAGCTGTTGGTTTCTGGGTTTGGGTGAAAGAGAAGTGAGGCCCATGTTCTTGCCTCTGTGCTGAAGGAATCATCTCATATCTGCACCAAGAGGCTTGATGAGCTCGCCGTTGAAGTGAAGAGTTTTACCTCTGCCCACCGAAGTGTAGCTCGCTGTTGGAGGAGTCTATGAAGTTTGATGCTGCGTTTGATTTTGAAGAGTGGTAAATAAAAAAAAATACATTTGGAAAGTCAAGTTTTGTGCGGTAAACTTTATCAAAAAGTTTGAATATATATATATATATAGTTTAAAAAAGAAGAAGGTTCAAGCTCGAGAGAATGGTGCTATTATATTTGGGTTGAAAATAATGAAAATAATTTAAAAGATTGAAAAGTAGCTTGGGAGAATAGTGTGGTTCTATTTGGGCTGAAAATAAAAGATTGAAGAGTTTATTTTTTTTTAAATGTTTAGCATAAAGTTTGAGATTGAAAAGTTTAATGGGAAAAACAATTTTGAATTTTGGAAGTTAAAGATACGAGATTTATTAGTTCAACAGGGGTTACAGAAAGCTTTAGACGGGAAAAGGAAAAGACCTCTCACCATGAAAGATGATCAATGGGAGGATCTGGATGTCAAAGCATTAAGCAAAACCCATTTATGTCTTGCGGATGATATGTTGTTTAACATTATTGGAGAAACATCAGCAGTAAGTCTGTGGAACAAATTAGAAAGTTCGTATATGACCAAATCAGTGACAAACAAAATTTACTTGAAGCGACAGCTGTACGGTATGAGAATGAAAGAAGGTACGAAGATTGTAGATCATTTAAATGTTTTTAACACTCTTATTTTCCAGTTGAGTAGTATGGATGTTAAAATTGATGACGAAGATAAAGCAGTGAATCTTTTATGTACTTTACCTGAGTCTTGGGGTCAAGTAGTTTCTTCCATTAGCCTTAGTACAACTGATACTTTATAATTTGACAATGTTGTTGGAGTATTATTGTCTGAGGAATTAAGGAAGAAAACCAGTCTTGAAACCTCTTCACCAGAAGCTTTGGTTGTTAGAGGTCGATTCAAGGAGAAAGAAGAAAAGTCAATAGGTACTTTCAAGTCTAAATCGAAGGGCATAAAAAGTTAATTAAAATGTTGGTATTGTAACAAAACTGGTCATCTCAATAAAGACTGTTGGAAGAGACAAGAATCCAAGAAGGATGACTCCAAGTCAGAGGCAAACTTAGTTAAGTCTTCTGATTCAAGTATGATTGATGACGTCTTGTTTATTTGTAATATTTCTGAATGTAATTAGGAATGGTCATTGGATTCTGGTGCTTCACACCATATCTATCCTCATAAAGATTGGTTTGATTCCTATCAAATGGTTAATGATGGAATAGTTCTTTTAGGAGACAATCATTCATGTAAAACTGTTGGGGTTGGAAGTGTTAAAATTAAGATATTTGATGGAGTAATAAGAGTGCTTACAGATGTTAGACATGTACCTAAGTTAAAGAAAAAATTAATTTCTTTGGGAGTATTGGATTCTTGTGGTCATAAGTCTACAGGTTTTGATGGAACTCTAAAAGTTTCTAAGGGCGTTTTAGTGGTCATGAAGGCACAAAGGACAGAAAACCTTTTCAAACTAGTTGGAAGGACACAAGTTAATGGTACTGCATTAGTATATGAAGAAGAGTCATGACCCACTCAACTATGGCATCAACGTCTTGGTCATACGCGTGAAAAAGGGATTAAGGTATTAATGAGTCGTAAATTGCTTCCAAACTTGAAAACTCTGAATTCTAACCACTTATACTATGAAACGAGAACTTGACACATTTCTAGTTTTTCTCTCTCCTAATTTTAGTAGCTAATTTTACCTCCATTTAAAAAAGGGTTGATACTAGTATCACACATTTTCATTTTAAGGCATTTTTTTGGGCCTTTGAATCATTTTCGTCGTAATATATTATTACTTTCTAATTTCAAGTGTGTTTTTTAGACATTTAACAAAATAACATATATTTAGAAGCAATTTATATTGAAAATCATATACATTTTGCAATTTTTCCTTTAAAATAAGACTTTTTTATAGGCAAAATAAGACTTTTTTATTGATAAAATTCTAAGAAATTCTAGAAAAAAAAAAGACATTTACAACCATTTTCAATAGATTTTCATAGAATTTTTGTATAAAAATGATACTATGTCATACTATATTCCAAAATGTTACGATTCACATAAATTCACGAAAAACTATACCATATATTTGCAAATAACATATTAAAAACAATATAATAAAGATTTTATTTCTAAAATAAAGTCTTAAAGTCAAAACAGTACTAATATATCTATGAAAAAGTTGTCAAATTAAACATTTTCTTCAAGACACTCAACTAATCAACAATATCATGTAGGCCAAATTCTTCATCGAAATTGGAATTTTTTGGAGCTTGGCTTTCCTCGGGGATATCAATGTTCTCTTCCATTGGGTCTTCTATGTCTGCAAGATGCCCAAAGTGCTCCTTTCCAAACATCCCTCCTAATGGGGGTTGAGGCTCTTTTGACATCTTCACCACAAGTGTTTCACTAAACTCCCCTTTCTTCAAACCAACTTCTTGTAATTCATCTGGAAGAACTTGAATAGCATTAATTCTTTGCTTGGTGTAATTGTAAGGAGCATGCTATTATTGTACCTAATCACCAAAAACAAAAAAATAGTTAAGACAAATAACATAAAGAAGCATACTTTAAAAAAAATTAATGAATAATAAAAAACAATAAAACTTGAAATATGTTTCCATATATAATATCTGAAATTTGACCTGAACCCGAGAACAAATCTAAGACCCAATCTCTTTCACTTGAAAATGTATCTATGAGATAATTAATCAAAGCTTGTGGCTTTTGATAGATGTTTACAGCCACTCCTTTCAAATCCCTTTCTTCATATGTCAATTTTTTAACCACAGCATTATAAGTCAACATTTGACCATATTTTCTTTCACTCTTTTTATTGATTAAAAGAGATTCATAAGTCTCATCTTTTGTCCAAGTTGCAAGATGTATGTTTTCAATATCATTCAGAAATGGATCATTGCTGGAGCTATGAATATTAGGCTTTTGCCTGCAGTCAAAATAAAAAAAGAATTGAATTAACTTATCAATAAATATAATTTATTTATAAATTCAATAACTTGATAATAATAGTGCAAATATATTACCAATAAAGTTGTTTCCTTGTTTTTGCTTTACCCTTGAAGGATGTCAACAACCCCCCTAATTGTGTGTCAGAATGGAAAACAATGAATCTCCATAGTGGTGATGTTGTGACATCTACAAATCCTGAAACCACTTTACTGAATGATTGGTAAGTATAAGGCTCACAATCATAAGTAATGTTTCGTATATTGAATCCATGAGGGATATCTGCAATAACTAGGCTGTACTCCTTTTTAGGAACAATTTTTGCAATGTCCGTATAGTCACATAAAATGACTTTATATTGCACAGTGTCAAGCCCATTCCAAATATAATGATCAAGTGTATCATCAAGTTCAACGTTTTCAAGACATTGTCTCCTTTGTTGTTCTATTTTGGCTCTTTGGATATGAATTTTGAAGGACTCTGGTACTCCATCTGTACCCCTCTTTGGCATCTTCAAATGAAATTTTTTTCTATAAGTAATAAAAAAGACATTAAATGATTTACGAAATAAATAATTCAGGATGTATCATAGATCAAAATACCTTTTTGAATGCAACAAAAAATTGTTTTAAGGTTTCTATTGAGCTTGATTCTGGATAGTTGCATTTGACATCATCCCAACTATTCTCATTCAACATTATAACCATCTCCTCTTGTATTTTCATGTAAATCTTGTGACTAGATGATGAAACAATAAATAATGTTTACAATCATATATAATAATACAACATAATACTTAGAACATAACAAAAATGTTAAGCTCAATAAACATATTTTGTACCATAAAAAAATCAACTTACTTATCAAATTCACTGCACATTTTCTCCATTGATAAATCACCTGACTTTACCCATGACAATATTGAAGCTATTAGTGTTTCATCCTTCACACCTTGCATTGTCCTCCAGGGTGTAATAGTCATGTCTTCTGGCAAGTTCTTGATGTCAGGACTTGACTTACCACTGGTCCATAGAACAACTTTACTTTTTTTCACTTTTTGATTTTTTATGCTAATATTCTCCCACATGCTAAATATGTCCTCAACCAAATCCCATGTTTTCCCTACTTTGAATGCTAATTGAAAATATCCATCTACAGCTCTGAATGCATCACTACCTTTGGCATTTTTCTATTTCACAATATCCTCTTTAATAGGGATACCTATTTCCAGACAACATTGTTTCTGAAAAATTGCATCAACCTTAAATTTATCTCCACCACATATTTGCAAAAATTCATTGTGGATGAATCTCACCCTTTGAATAAATGTCATAGTCATCCTATATTCGCTATCTGTGTTATGATCCCATGCTAACAACTTTGCTTCTACATCTGTTAAACCAGCATAAACAATGCATTTCACTGTTTCAAAAATAGGTTATTGGGATATTCTTGCATCAACTCTCGTCTTGCCTCTGCAGAATGATTCCCTCCAAGACATAATATTTGTAATGAAAACTTCTTGTTTGATCAAATTCATCTCTAGTAGGAACATCTTTCGGGTCAAAAAGCACTAGGTAGTCAACCACATGTGCATAGGGATTATGCCTCATTAATGCTTTCAAGTTGTGAATTTGCAAATGATGTGGTTTTCTAATTATAAATTGATCTTTCCCTTCTGTGGGTCTAAAAAGTTGATTCACATTCAACTCAAATGTATGCCCATTGTTAACCAATTTATCCCTCCGCAATCGATCTCGAATGGCATTTTGTGTTGACTTGACAATTCCATCCTCTAGATCAGCACCTGGAGTAATGATTTCCCTATTACCCCCAGAATCTTCACTCTCATATTCATGGATAACATTGGAATTAGAAGCAGAAGATCTCCTCCTTTTCTGTCTTGAAGGGATTCCATCTAAATCAACAATGCCTTCATAAGGAATTGAAGCACCCTCAACGATATTTCTTATACGAGATTGATTCTTACTCTTACGAACAGTAGTAGCCAGCTCATTGGCAACAATTTCAATGTGTTCACTTGGGCAAGATAAAGATTTAAATGTAACATTTCTAGGTACCTGATTTGATTGTCGGATGCTCTTTCCTCTTTGTTCTTGTACTTATTCAGTTTGAACATTTGAAACTTTTTTATTCTTCCTTGGTTCTTTTCCCTTTTGAAGTGCAGCATGAACGACATCCATAGGATTTTCCTTTGTATAATAAATTCCATTCAACATGTTTGAAATCGACCTAGCAAAATTCTGCAAAAAAAAAAAAAATGGTATTAAATCTATTACATTGTGATATCCAAGTTATAAGAAAAACAATTTAAAAATAATCTCAATATTGAAACTTACTCTCCCACTTTCAATATCATGTACAACCCCTTCACAGAAGGGTGTGAAAGTTTTCTGAACATTATATTTTGAAACCTTCAAACAATATCGAATTTTGGCAAAGGTCTTCGCTTGTTTCACTTGTGCATAAACAATTTCTGTACCCAGCATCACACATATATCTCTCAACAATCCCAATGATTGGTAATTTGATTGAAGAAATCGAAATGCAGCACAATATAAGTGAATACTATCCGCTTTTCCTTGATATTTTTCCTTCAAATGCCAAAAATAATTTGTCCTGTTTTCTTCGGCTGCATATTTCCATTCTCTAGCATTCTTGATTTTTGATTCCTCAAAGGTCAAAACTTCATCTTGAGGCTCAACATTCTCAGATACTTCAACAGTTATTTTCGACGCAATCATCGCTGCTCTTGATCCAGAAACATTCACAGATATCTTTCGTGATGCCATTGTCTATATATCCAAAATGTACAAATTTAAATTACAATCAACAAACATTCATAAACAAAAAAAATCAACATCAATAGTCATTATAAACTATATTAGAAATTTGTTGAAAAACTTTAACCCCCCCTCCCCCCAACTTAACCCCCTTACACTAACATTACATTAAAATTAAAAAAATAAAACCGTCTTAAGCCCCCATAAACATTGCATTTAAATAACAATGAGTGCAGTGAAATGAATGAGTGTAGTGAAGTGAAAGTGAATGAGTGCAGTGAAGTGAAAATCCTCAAACACCCACACTCTATAAGATCTAACAATATTCTTACAAGTTTTGAAAATTCAGTGAAGATTCATGGACAAGAACAAGTAAAAACCAGCCAAAAATAAGGAGAAAATAGTCACCTAGTTACACAACTCACTTTAAAAGTGTGTTCCTAAGTGCACAAAAAATCAAAGTGGTTGTTAAATGACAATTTATTATTCATCGGGTTCAGACTCGCTTTAAAAGTGTGTTCCTAAGTGCACAAAAAATCAAAGTGGTTGTTAAATGTTAATTTATTATTCATCGGGTTAAGTGCACACAAGTCAAAGTTGTTGTTAAATGACAAATTATTATTCCTCGCTATTTGATTCGATTGGATCTTTCGAATCATGCGGAGTTACTAGACTTAAATGTGTGGGGCCTACTTTTAGAAAAGTAAAAAAAACTATTATATCACATTGAATTATTATATGGTCTGCATTCACTCTTAGTCGTTGGAGCTTTCTAGTCATGATCCATTATCTTGCGTAAAGACCAAATTAATGACTCGTAGTTCGTCAGGATCCTTCCACCAATCACATTGGTGCATTTTAAAAGTCGGTGGGTACATTCTTTTGGGATGTTGTTGTTAAATTGGTTGGGAATTATTCCAATTCTGACAATAGAGAAGGATCCTACTTGTCTAATTGGTTGTTGGAATAAGGAAATTAACTAGTCTATGAAGATGTTAAATGGTACAGTTATACACATCTGTAAAATGCATATTGCATAAGAGTTCAGCACCTTTTACACACTTTCTGAAAATGACCTTCATGTTTGATGGGGCATATTTTATATTTCATAGGAGTAGGTGTTGTTTTAAACAACAAATGCATTTTGCACTGTTTCGTAGTGTGAAACTTCAGCATTTCATGAAGCATGTTAAACTGAGCTTATACATATGATATTCATATGGAATCTCCTTCCCATAGGGAAGCTATGGGAAGGCTTCCTTTATACCAAATAACTGTCAAGGGTGCATCGTTATGTGTTGCTTTTTCTTGGAAACAAAGGAGTGGACAGATAACTAATCTGACTTGTAATTCATGTTTTTTAACAAATAGCAGCCAGAGTCTGCTTGTAGTTTTCAGTTATTCTATGTTGCTGACACTTCAAAGAAACTTATTTAGTCAATTTAATTGTGGATCAACCAAATATTATTGGTTAGAGAAGGGGGAAAAATGTCATCAAAGTTTTTCCTAAAGTACTTGTACAATTGACAAAAGCTTCGTGGAATTGCTCTATTTGTAAAAGCTTTTCCTTGATCTCTGCTTTCTCAAATAGAAACTGCAATTTAGTATTGGCGATCATAAACACCCAGTTTTTTTTTGACATTCTATTGACCAATATCGAAAGTCAAGCATGAAGATTGTTGCAGCAAGCTCTTATTTCACTATACATACGGTGAACACTAAAAACTTGGTACAATCAAAATTATCTTGTAGGAAGATTGGTACTGTAATGTTGATTCAATTTTTCATGTTATAAATGACCCAAATTTATATTTGTTGGACTAAAATCAGAATGTAAGAGAAGATTTATCCATGTTCATTGGTTGAACTTCGGAATTGTTCTATTTGTAAAAGCTTTTCCTTGATTTCTGCTCTCTCAAATAGAAACTGCAATTCAGTATTGGGCACCATAAACTCTCACTTTGGATTTGTTCTTTCTAAAAGCTTTTCCTTGATCTCCGCTTTGTCAAATAGAAACTACAATTCAGTATTGGGCACCATAAACTCCCAGTTTTTTCTTGACATTCTATTGACCAATATTGAAAGTCAAGTATGGAGATTGCTGCAGCAAGCTCTTAATTTGCATACATATATTTGTTGGAAGATTGGTGAACACAAAACTTGGTACGATCCAAATTATTATGCTGGAATATTGGTATTGTAATGCTAATTCAATTATCAAAGTTATTAATTGAGGCAAATTTATATTTGTTGGGCCAAAATCAGAATTTAAGAAAATATTTACCATGTTCATGGGTTAACTATGATGGTCAATTGTTGCAAATTGCCAGCTTGAACCAATGTGTTATCTTCAGACAGGCAACTTTCCATGCCTCGCATTCATATGGACCAATTGCCACTTTCTCTGCCTATCCAACTGTTCCTCACAACTGATTGGCACTACCATTCTAGTCCAATTTGAGTTAAACACACTCACAACATATAGTTGTGGAATATGCAAAATTATTGACTCAAACCTTCTTAAAATATAGTTTAGTTTTCTGATAGGGAGTTTTGCCTTGTATTCCAAAAAATATAAATTGAATTAGCCCAGAATGTTTAATTATAAGTTTTTAGAGACTCTATCTCAACCAAGCTTATTTTATGCTGCAATTTAGGTAGCCCAGCCCGAGCAGCTAAGTCAAGTATCGCAACATCCATGCCATGCATCCATTCTGATTATCAAAGTTAAGTAGCATAGTAGCCATGGTAGAGTGTCAAAGCCAAGCATGAAAATAGCATAGTTGAATAACCAACCAAGCCAAGTTGAGTATCCAAGTCAAAAGGGTCAAGGTTTAAGGGGTAAGGCTTCTTACTTCATCAACAACCAATAAAAATACAAGTACCACAAATGCCATTTAACGTTCACCAGTAAATATAAAGCAGGCCACCGCTGTTACTTATTACGTTGATTCACCGTGCAATCTCTTTATTTGATCCCGGGCTTGCTAGATTATGATTTATTTAGTAAGCTGCCAGGAAGTTTATGCTGCTATACTACATGTGATATTAAATCATTTAAATGGCTGCTATGAACTACCTTCTTCCTTCAGCAAGCAACAAGTTCAATGATCAGTAGATGGGTTAACCGCGTACTTTAGTTGTTATCACATATTAAAAATGGGTATTTCTCGCTTGTCTATAGTCAACTGGTTTATGGCCGAAAGGAGATGGAAAGGAAGGAACGACCAATAGCCATTTTCAAATGCAATGTAATGATCAGATGTTTATTCTATCGTGATTTTAAACATCTGTTGTGATTTTAACTTCGAACCACTTATACTATGAAACAAGAACTATATACTATGAACGAGAACTCTACCCATAAAAACGATGATTTTTGCAAAAAAAACACCAAAAACACCCCCAAATAGAAAAGTGTTGATACCAGTATACACGTTTTTTTTTTTAGGGTAAAAAATAGAGCCATGGACTAAACATCCCATATTGTTGTTTAACAAAACTTTAAAATCAACCTTAAATTGGAAAAAAAGAAAAATTCTTGAAGAGATAAATTACAACTTTCTGGAAAATTGCATATTAAAGAAAAAACAAATTTCTTTAATAATTTCACCATTATAACCATATAGAAACAAAGAAATTATGATGTGATTCATAATGAGATAATATATTAGACCATACAAGAACAAATGGTTCATATAAATATTCAAAAACTCCTCTAGAGTTTCAATTACAAAAATCATACTAGAAGACATAGAAGACCCAACAGATGTTGGTGCAAACAAAACCCTAAATAGAGCCATGGATTGAAAAAGTGCTCCTTGAGGATCACCTTCATTTTTTGTCAAAGTTAAAATTTCATAATGTTTAAAACATTAACCTTTACATCCAAAATAATTACAACAAAAATGTCAAAATTAACTCTTAAACCAAAAATATTTCTAGAGAAGACACTTCTTTCTTTGATAGGGTTACAATGGCAAGCATTTCGAAAACATGCATGGCCGAAAAAAATTATTGCTTTTTAATTTTTTTTAATTTTAGTATAACTTCAAAATCAAATTAAAAAACTCAATTTCAATTAGAAACAAATAATTTTAGAAAAATTAAAATAGAAAAAACTTATAATAAAAACATTAAAAATGAATTAAAAAAACACATTACAAAGAATTTTAAAAATATTAAAAGAAATTAAAAAACAAAAAATAAGAATAAACAAAAACAAAAACAAAATATTAAAAAAAAAAAAAAATTATAAATATAAATTATAAAAAACAAAAAAAAATAAAATTTAAAAACGTTAAAAAAACAACATTAAAAACCAAAACACATTTTAAAATAATTTAAAAACAAAAAATATAAAAAATTGTTACGAAACAATGTATAAAAAGAAACCTATTACAAGATATATTAAAAAAGCATGAATAAAAACATCACTCCCTTGGTGTGGTCGATGCTGAGCATCGAGCAACCACCAGCCTTTGCTCCAAACTGGCGGCGCCTTGGTGGCCGCTCAATGTTCAGCATGGAGCCCACCAAGGGAAATGCTTCTATACATGTTTTTTTTTTTATATCGTGTCATATGATTTTTATTATGTTTTTTTTGACATCGTTTTTTAATGTTTTTTTTTTACATACTTTTCTTATTTGTTTTTTTTTAACATGGTTATTTTATATGTTATTTTTAGAATAATATTTTTTTTTGTTATTTTTGATTTCTTTTGACAAGAATGGTTATGTTTTTTTGTTAATCAAACAATGGTATAATTGCTCAGAAAGTTTCTACAAAGTTTAGTGATTGTTCATTATAGGCAAAAACCACAAAACAAGAAAAGTTGATATTATTGCTGATTACACATAGAAGTCTATTGTCTTTGCACAAAGAGAACATAGATAATAGACTTAGCTTACTACGGCTCAAAACAAAATTTTGAATAGAAGAACTCCCATGGGATCTTGCAGACATAGAAGACCCAATGGAAGAGGACATTGATGTCCCTGAAGAAACTCAAGCTCCAGAAAATTCCAATGTCGATGAAGAATTTGGCATGCATGATATTGTTGAATAGTTTCATGTTTTGAAGAAAATGTTCATTTTGACAATTTTTGACAATTTTTTGATCAGATATATTAGTAATGTTTTGACTTTCAGACTTTATTTTAAAAATAAAATTTCTAAATATAATGTTTTTAATATGTTTTTTACAAATAATTTGTATATTTTTTCTTGACTTTATGTGAGTCGTCACTTTTCGATAACTAATATGAAATATGATCATTTTTAGAGAAAAATTCTCTAAAAATTCATTGAAAATGGTTTTAAATGTCTTTATTTTCTGGAATTATTTACAATTTTGTCAATAAAAATGCCTTATTTTGTACATAAAAATGTCTTATTTTATAGAAAAAATCGTAAAAGGTATATGTTTTTCATTATAAATTGCTTAAAAATGTATGTTATTTTGTTAAATTTCAAAAAACACACTTGAAAATAGAAATTAAAAATATTTTACAACAAAGATAATTCAAAGGCCCCAAAAAATGTCTGAAAATGAAAATGTGTGATACTGGCATCAACTATTTTTGAAACGGGGGTAAAAATAGCTACTAAAATTAGGAGAGAGAAAAACGAGAATTGTGTCGAGTTCTCGTTTCATAGTATAAGTGGTTTTCGTCATTGTGAGAATAGGGGTGCTTTAGATTTTACCTTACGATACAAATGAGATGTAAATTTTGTAAACGTCTGCTGAATGGATCAATTCAGAGGTAAAGATTTTTTTTTCTGCTCTATCTACTCAGATGAACAATTCAGAGGTAAACATTTTTTTTGTCTGTTATATATATGAGCTTTTATATATAATCTGCCCGCGCTCCATTCATGAGCTGCTATATATATATAGCTACTATAATGAGATGGAAGTCTGCCCACGCTCCATTCACCTCCGCTGGTCCCTTCTCCCCCCTCCCATCCTCCCACTCACTGCAGCCATCCTCCATCTCCGCCTCCCTTCCGCTCCACCCTCCTCCCGCTTCCAC
>LPNX010460261.1:119807-234734 GCA_001517045.1 Pseudotsuga menziesii | reverse complement strand
TATCAATAGAAGTACATTGGTATGCAATGGATACACACCCGTTTGATGGTGTGTACAAGGCAGAGATGGTAGTTGAGAAAAGGGTTTGCAGAAAGAGAAACAGAAAGAGTCAAAAAATAAATCACTGCCGCATTGACATATTGAAATTAGAGGAAGTTGATATACTTGTTTATGATTTCAAGATGACAAAGAAAGGCACTCTTCGCTCGAAGACTTTTAGAGATTATCAAGAAGTTTCTTCCAAAAGAACAAGTTGCAAGATGGGAGTCTCCTCAACCAAGTCGTAGATCTAGAAGGAATATGACAACTAAAATGATGGGCATAGATGTAGACTCAAATGGTGCACCCATTGATAATAGAGAAGAATATGGGTCATCCACATCTTCGTCCAGCCCTTCGTCTGCAGAAAATGTAGATTCTGATGGGGTGTCAGATTCCATGGATGAATTTCAATAATTTCAAATGAAACATTTTAGATGTTTTCTATTAGTATGATGTTTGTAATTGAAACTCTGAAGGAGATTTTGAATATTTATATGAATCATTTGTTCTTGTATAGTCTAATATATGATTTTATTATGAATCACATCATAATTTCTTTGATTTTATATGGTTAGAGTGGTGAAATTATTTATGGAATATTTTTGTTTGTTTAATATGCAAGTTTCACAAAATTTGTAATTTATATTTTTGAGAAAAAAATATTTTTCCAATTTAGGGGTTGATTTTAAAGTTTTTGTAAACAACAGTATGGGATGTTTGGACATGGCTCTATTTTTAACCCCGAAAATAAAAAGTGTATACTGGTATCAACACTTTTCTATTTAGGGGTGTTTTTGGTGTTTTTTTTGCAAAAATCATCGTTTTTATGCCTAGAGTTCTCATTCTTAGTATAAAGTTCTCGTTTCATAGTATAAGTGGTTTTCTATGTTTTGTAAACATTGTATATATGGAAAACAATGTAGACAAACGTTTAAAGCAGGTAGTCATGTAATTAAAGGTGTACTTGACTATGTTCATTCTTATTTATGGGGTCCGTCTCCTACCATTTCCTATGGGGGAGAAAAATATTATGTATTATTCATAGATTACTTTTCTAGAAAGGTTTGGGTCTATATCCTTAAAATAAAATCTGATGTGTTTAATACATTTAAACAATTTAGAGCTATGGTTGAAAAAAATAACTGGTAGGACAATCAAGTGTTTAAGGAGGGATAATGGAGGTGAATTTATTTCTTTGGAGTTTGAAAATTTTTGCAAAGATGAAGGGATCATCAGACACAAAACTAATGTATACACTTCTCAGCAAAATGGCGTTGCAGAACACATGAACATGACTCTTCTAGAAAGAGAAAGGAGCATGCTCAGTAATGCTAATTTGGGCCAAGAGTTGTGGGAAGAAACAGTTTCTACTGCTTGTTATCTTATAAATCGGTCACCTTCAATGGAAATAGATTGTAAAATTTCGGAAGAGGTATGGACAGATCACTCTTGTGATTATTCGAATTTGAAAATCTTTGGTTGTGAAGCTTATGCACTTAATCCTAAAAATCAGCGTTCTAAGTTAGACCCTAGATCAAAGAAGTGCATCTTTTTTGGTTGTGATGATGTAATGAAAGGATCTAGCTCAAAGAAATGCATCGTTTTTGGTTATGATGATGTAATGAAAGGATATAGATTGTGGGATCCTACTACCCACAAAATTGTCATTAGCAGAGATGTAATTTTTGATGAATTTTATCTGATTAAATCCGAAAGTGTATGAGTTGATGTGGAATAGGAACAAGCAATATCAAAACAACTAATTCAGTTGGAAAACCAATCTTCTAATGACTCAATGGAAAACAAGAAGAAGTTTCTGGTGAGAGAGAAGTCATAGAAGATGAAGAAATTCAAGAAATTGTGGAAACCCCACATCCTACACCAAGAAGATCATTAAGGGAGAGAAATCCTCCTAAGGGGTATAATGATTTTTTTTCATCTATTTTATTTAATGATGATGGAGAACCTTCTTGTTTTCAGGAAGCCATTGAATGCATTGATAATTCTAAGTGGAAGGTGGCAATGGAAGAAGAAATGGATTCTCTGGAGAAAAACAACACATCGGAATTAGTTAAACTCCCCAAAGATAGAAAAGCGATTGGGTGTAAATGGGTCTTCAAATTGAATAAAGGATTTTATGGTAAGGTTGAAAGATACAAAGCCATATTGGTTGCAAAAGGGTACTCTAAGATGGAAGGTATAGACTATCATGATATTTTTTCACCAATTTTTAAGCTTGTATCTTTTCGTATTGTGTTAGTATTAGTTGCATTACTTGATTTGGATTTAGAGCAACTAGATGTTAAAACAACTTTCTTACATGAAGATTTATATGAGGATATTTATATAGAACAACCAGAAGGTTTTGTATAGCATTAGAAAGGTAGATTAGTTTGCAAGCTCAAGAAATCATTGTATGGCTTGAAACAATCACCCACATGTTGGGGCCTGGAAAATCACAGGTAACAATAGTAGGGATTCTCCCCAATAGACGTTTCCAATTAGCTCGTTATTGTTTGGTATGGGGAATCCGTCCGGTTTACGGTTCGACTATCGTATGTCAAGTAACGATTAAAGTGTTTTATCGGTCACGGCCCGATCCATCGTGTATATTTTTTAGTTTTTTAATATTTAAGTATGATGTGCAAATGCCTAACTAAATGCAGGCGATAGAGATAACAAGGAGGGTCACAATGTGATGCATAGGTTCTTACCTCTCGTCTTACCTCTTTCGCTTCTAAATCACAAAAACAAAGAGAAACTAACTAAGACTCTGTAGTAAGACTTCTGTGGTGGTTAATTTCAGGAGGAATCAGAAAACCACAGTATTCATAATTGTATATCGACGTTTCGAATCCAAAATAGGATCCATCATCAGGACATTTTGCCGAGTAATATGAAGGGCAAAAAATCTGAATATATAGTGATGGGATGTGGCGACAAGAAGAGGCCGGTTCAGGGAGTTCATGGATAAAACTAGAAAAATCGACTAAAACCCTAAATTGTCTAAAGGTAGCATTGAAATTGTTTTTTATTTTAAAATTAAAAAATTAATTTTATAAAAAAATTTTAAAATTAAATTAATTAAAAATTAAAACTAAAATTACTTAATATTTAAGGTTTAAATTTGAATTAACATTAACTAATAGCTAATCCTACACTTTGTTTTAACTATATTACCAATACTATTATTGGTTTTAATTATATTAAAATTTTTTAAAACAATTAATGCTACCTTTAGACAATTTAGGGTTTTAGTTGATTTTTCTAGTTTTATCCATGAACTCCCTGAACTGACCTCTTCTTGTCGCCACATCCCATCATTATATATTCAGATTTTTTGCCCTTCATATTACTTGGCAAAATGTCCTGATGATGGATCCTGTTTTGCATTTGAAACATCGATATACAATTTTGAATATTGTGGTTTTTCTAATTCCTCCTGTAACTGAGACTCACTAACCTATCCCTAGGGAGCAAAATTGTAATTAATGGAGAGTAATGTTTTGTATTGCATGCATAAAGAAAATCACAGATAGTTGTTAACATTCCTGAACACATGAATATCAATATGAAGATGAACAATAAGATAGCTTATTGTTAATTAAAACATTCATTACTCAATGTGAAAATTTCACAAAAATAAACAGGAGCACATTCATAACATGAAAGAATTCAATAGGTTAGAACGATCTCACAGTTCATGGAAACAAGCTGAAAAAGAAATAGTTCACATCCAACTAGCCCATGGCAAACATTTGAAACTCCACAAAAATTTCTCCAGCCGAACACACATAACTCTTTATTATAAGATGAATTAGTTCTTCTTACAATAAACTCTTCAAGATAGTCTGAAAAAATGTCATTTCCTATGTAAAACTCTCCTATACTTATACAAAAAGAAAAAAACTCTTGGGCTGTCCCTCATTGCCTCTTGAGCTTCCCCAACCTTTCCTTTACAAAAAAATTGTCCTGTAGCTTGTGCACAAAAATTAATATAATATATTACATTATTAATCAATATTCCCAAAACATTTCACAAGGAAGGCCCAACTTGCTCGTTTGTGAACTTTTTCCATGCATTAGCATCTGCTGCTATGCTTTCAAACCCAGAAGGCTCAAGGAATCGAATGTTAATCTCATACTTGGTAGCTTGGGTCTTCACGCCCTCTATTCTAGCAAGAATTAGGCACATTTGGTCCTCCAAAAAGTGTATGCTCATGGCTGCATGTGCTACTTCATTTTTTAATATCCATTCATCCAAATCCTTGACCTCCTGGATTGCTTGTTCATCCTCATTGTATATGTCCTATAAATGCTTTAAAAACAATTCATGTTTAGGTAGCACCTCCAATATCTTCTCAGCAGAAGTCTGGCACCGATTATATGTGAAGAGCACTCTCCTATAGAATCCGGCACAAGCAGTCTTTGTCTTCTTCACTATTTTCTTAAATTATTCTGCAATATTACTGGCGAATTCCATTAACTCATATTCTTGATTCAATGTTTGCTGATATTTGATGGATAGATCTATGGGAGATTCTTTATTGGTTTCTACCCAAACCATTCTTCCCTTTAGAATTTCCAATATATCCTGAGTCCTATCCAAAAAACATGAAGTGGTACTTACAATCTCTTCCAGCCTGGTGTCTATCTGCAAAACTTTACATCTTTCATCTTCTATCTATAGCTGTATCTAATGGATCTTCTTCCTAAACATCAGAGCATGTTCCTTTAAGGGTCAGATGTCAGATTTCTGCTCCATAGCACTCTTTAGTGATGCTATAAATGAATTCTTCTGTTCTTCTAAAGCTGCTATCTGCATCTGATATTGCTTCTCCTTATCTTTTGCAGTAGCCTTCTCTATTCCCAGCTCAGTAATTTTGCTTTCCAACTTGTTCTTTTCCTCATTTAATTTTCCAAACAATAGCTAAAGATTATATTTCTCAACCTTTAAACTCTGATGCTCCAGCTGTAGCTTTTGTAACTCTTCCAAGGTAACTTGAGAATTTTTCTCTGTATTTTCTGTAGATATTGGTAAAGCATCCTTATTTGCTTGCAGAGTTTGGAATTCTGTCCTTGAAACCTTGACTTCACCTATCATGTCTTCATATTTTCTTTATAGCTTCTGGCTTTCATCCCTTTCTTTCTTCAAGGTTTCCTTCAGCTGAGCTACGTTCTTTCGTGAATGCTCTAGATCAGTCATGATGATGTCCATGTTGTCTTCATTTGATAAGGTTAAATCTACCCCAACCCTTGCTATTAATCGTGGATCCTTATGAGTACCATGTACTACTGTCTTGTCTGTCACCATATTCCCTGGCTTTCCTCCAGTATATACCTTTTTCTTTGTCCTTTTAACAATCCTCTTCTTTTCTTTGTCATAGAATATATTTCCTCCCCTTTGGTAGGCATGAAAGGAATCAAGTCAAATTCTAAATTTGAAACTTCTCCTAACATACTGCCAGAAGGGACAATAGGCTACAAGGGATCAAGATCAGACTGCCCTTGTTCTTGATTTGTAGGATCTTGTCCTTCTTGTACATCATCTTGATCCATGGGCTGCTTTTCCTTTTGGGGTTCTATTAACCTGAAGCCCTCACTTTCTGCATGTTTCTTCTTTATCTCAACTTCCTCTTTTCTTTTCTTTTCTTCTTCTTCATTCTTAGCTGCTTCTTCAGTGGCTCGTTTCTTTTCTTCTTCTTCAATCCTCAACCAATTCTCTACTTCTTGTACCAATTTGATAGCATCTTCTTCTCTTTTCTTGGCCTCTTCCCCTTCTAGCTTCCTAGCTTTTTCTGCAGCCTTACCCTTTCCGCCCACAGTTATTATCATTTTTCTGAACCTTTTCTTAAGGGTTGTTATGTTTTTGGCATTGCGGAACATTTCCTCATCTTTGTCCCAGAAGTCAGTGTACTCAAAATGAACTCCTCCTTCTTTACAATAATCAGCTACCTTATTCTGGGAATCATTTCTATGAAAGTTCATTTCTCCAAAGCGAAAATATTCTAATTCTTTAACAAAATCTACTGCCTTCTTTACCTTTGAAAACTTATAGATTCCAATGAAGAAGGGTACCACAGGGTACACTGGCTTTTTATGTTCAAACAAAAAATTTCCTACTCCATCAATGTACAATTGTCTGACGGCCTCCATGTGGAGTACGTAATCTGTAGCATATTTGGGGAGCAAAGAAGGATCTCTCAAGCCACCATACATCCTCACATACAATCCATCCTCTGTCAGATAATAACTCTCGAATTCTTGTATGACCTTAAATGCTTCCTCGGACATGCAATTACATTATGTTAGGAAAATTAGAGTATATAGGGGCATAATGAAATGCTCACAAATATCCCTATAGTAACTGTAATACTTATGAGCCCAAAACAATTTATAAGCTGTGTATACTGGGGTTTTGTCCTTCTCCCAATTGCACTTCAAAGCAGGGAAAGCCTAATTGCACAATATGCAATCAATTAGAATAGAACTCATGTAGAATTCATATTTCTTCTGGGATACTCCTCCCAAGGTTGCAATTATACATGCTGAAAGACTATTTGACACTATACTGGGCCAATTGAAGATAGTTCCTTATGTAGCAACAAAAAAGATGACCGGAATCCAACCAATCTTAAAACATTTTCCATTTGCTCTACCAAAAATCCTGTTAAGCATCAAAGCAATAAATCTGCAAGGAGTTCAAAGAATTGAGGTATCATATTCTCCCGAATGTCTGGTTCTAAAATTCTTCCCTGAGATCATCATCCTCTTTACCATCTCTACCATGTCCAGACCTACCTCCTTTAACCAACTTTTCGTTAGATAGGCCTGTGGTGAGGGTAGATGGTATGCCATAGACACATAGGCAGGGTTGTATGCAGCATAGCCTTGCTTTGCAGTATTTTCTAAGATCATTCTCATCACATCTACCTTGGGAAGAATCCAACCTATTACTTTTGAGCACAGAAACAATTCAGGCCTAGTAGCCACTTTCATCAAAGCTGACTTTTCAATGTTAGCATAAATTGCCATTTCTTCAAACCTAGCATCAGGGACATTCTGGCTTGAGATCATTTTGAAAATTTCTCCCCATTTTTAATCTGGTTCTATTCCAGTTGTGGCTTTGGTGTCTTCATAGATGAATTCTACCGTGGTTATTATTTCTACCTCAGGCTCCTCTTCAGCCACATGGGATTTCATCTTCTGTCTCTTTGGAATGTTGTTGTAATGGCAATTGACCTGTAACAGTCATGCAACATGTTTTAGTCTAACTAACTCTAGCAATTGATATAGTAATAAACAAGAAAATATATAGATCTATTCACCTCTTTGACATGCATGCTGGTAAATTAGGTTAAACATAGTCTTTCAAATCAATGATTTAAAAACACAAAACCCGATAGAATGCTGCCTCATAAACCTGTCCAAGCTTCACTCTCTCAGAAACCCTAATAGGCTGAAATATTCTTCATCTCATACAAGCACTTGGATTCTCATCAAGCTTATTCCACCGCTAAATCTCAACAAACTCTCAAAATTACTCAATTTCACTGTACTTATTAAACCAAGGTGCAAACTCCTCTCTCAAACAACCCTAGTCGACTGAATGCCCTCCCAAATCCCATGGAAAACTGTGGTTGCAAGGAATACGGATTCTTAACCTTTGACCGCCCATAAAATTTCCAAGAATAGGGTGGTGTAAACAGAGAAACGCCTATCTGCACCATGTCCTACAACCCCGCGCAAGAGACGCAGGCGCATACATAACGCTTGATGGCAGATAGACTCAACCTCCCACGAAATGAAAACTCAATCAACAGACCATGCCCTTAATGACTTAAAATGTTCACAAGAAAAACTCAAGGCAACGAAACCCTAACCCCCTATGCGGAAAACCTAATCTCCATCAATTAAAACAGAAAATTTAACCTCCACCCACTAAAAGTTCAATCAGTAAAAAAAACACCACCCAAAAGACAAAATCACGGGAAACCTACCTAGAAATGACGACGTGGACGACCCGGACGGGAAAAGCTTTCCATAGGTGCAGAGGACAAAACAGGTTTTGACAGCTGCACGCACACCTTCTCCAGATCTTTTCGACAGTGCACACAAAAAAATCACAAGGCATGATATAATCCACATATATAACCTTGACCGGGCTGGAAGCCATCGGTAGGAAAGCATTAAAACCCTCAAAAAAAAAGTCTGGAGGATATCCGCAATAGCGGGAACGAAAAGAACTACAGACCCGACACTATATTGTTAAAACAATATCGAACGTCAGAAGCACTACTCACTATTCTCGGAACCAATTATTGATATCCCTCTGCAACATCGGTGTTAGACTGCTCTAATACCTCGATGATTGCTTTGGGAAGCGAGTATCAGCTACCGACAAAGTTAAACTCTTTGGAATCGACAAAGAAAAGGTAAAGCCTTCGGATCACTTTAAGACTAGCCTTCTGCAACGTCGGACGGGGTAAACACTACAAATTCAGCCTTTTCCGGTCAACCAATGCAATAGCGGGGAAAATTTTAATCAGATAACAGAAACACTACGGTGAAAGAATACCTGGTTCATCGGATAAGTCACGCACTAAGGAGCCGAAACTTCGGCAAACAAAGTCCGAGAGGTTGAAAAAACTTACTCTGACGCATTAACGAAGGTTTCCAAAGGATTCCAATAGACCACTCGGCAAGATAGATGAATCCACTTCCGCAACGTCGGAAGGATAGTCCATTACACTTCTGATATCAGAAGAATAGTTAACTAATCATCTGATACAGAAAAGTAAAAAGACCAAGTTTTTTTAAGAAAATTTTCTGAACTCAGTGGAACTTTGGCAATAATAAAATACTCCTAGGCCAGTTTGAAGAAAAACAAATAAAAGGGGGGCCCTAAAATTAAAATTTTTGGGGAAATAGTTGTAGCTGCAACAATTGGCGACTTCCTGGTGAATACATATCTCTTAACAATTTACTCTTTGATCAACAGACTGCTTTGATTGTACCACTTTACTATATTTCTTCAAGATATTTGAATTCCCAAATGCAAGATTTTTTCACTTTAATCATTGACTATAGTCCAAGTTAAGGAAAAAAGGGGAACCAGGATTTCAAATTCTGGATAACTCTTTCGAGGCCAAGAGTATGAGTTTTGTTTACCTCTATTTTTGGGTAGTTTCCAACTTAGACACCACAGGATCATAACATATGGTAAACAGATATATCCGTTTGTTCCTCATTCCCATGCCATTTTGCACTTTTTTGTGCTTGTGGACTTTTTGTCCCCTTTTGAGTCCTCTTGTTTGCCTTCTTTCTGAATTTTAATTCAGTCTCTTCTATCCATAGTGTCCTTTTGTGTGAGAGATATTTTAATTTCAACTCACGGACAGAGAAGAACTTTGGCAATCTCATTTATACTGATGTGGTTCAGTATGTGTTTTGATACATATTGCTTTTTTAGGATATTTTGACTCTCATTAACCTTTTGGCTTTCAATTCCTGACATGGGATTATTTAAATATAATACACTATTTACCTTGCTTCCTTTCCATGGGTCTTTTGCTGTTACCCCCTAGGATAGTTTTTTAATGTGAGACAATTTTTATTTCATGAGGATCAAGCAGGACTTCAATGTGTTCATAACCATTTAGAAAATCTGCTAAACTTGAAGAAATTCTTTCAAACATTTTATGAATCAATAGTAGGCAGTCTTGTAGTCAAAGATTTTAGTTAATCCAGAATTCTGATGAACTCCATGCAACCAAAAGTCGTGATGTTTTATTAACCATAAGCAAAAAAAAAAATTACAATCAATCAAACTCTAAGCAAATAAAGAAAGCAACTAAAAATACTCTAAAGTAAACAACAAACCAAACGTTTATTTATGTACAAGAAAACAAAATCAAAATGATCAAGAAAAATAAGGCTTGAGAACTAAACCATTTATTGTTAAGTTCTCTTCCCACCCCTATAAGTCTTGCAACTTGTAAGTCGAGGGGCCTAGCTTTGCTGCAATTTGAAAATGACCTACCCATAACTGCTAAAAATTAGTGTGCTTTCCCTTCTCATCGTGTGGGTGATCCCACTTAAGAACCAGATCTCTTACTTTGAACTCTTTGTTCCCAGCTTTGTGCTTGTCAAACTAATGGTTCACCATTTCTTGTTGATGCTTAAACCTTTATAGGGATTTGGACCTATACTCTTCTGACTTCAGCAGATTATAGATTCAGATTTGTAGAATTTCATTATCAGTACCCCTAGACTCTTGGGCTATTATGGAAGATGGCAATAGAATATTAGGAGGGAGGAAAGATTATTTTCCATAAAACGAGAGTGTATGGTGACACACCTAAGGAATTCTTGGGTGTGACTCTATCAGCCCAGAGAGCATTAGGTAAAGCTAAATGCAAGCTCCTTTGATTTTCTATCACTATTTTCTTTAGAATTCTAATCAGATTTTTGTTTGTGGATTCTGCCAAACCATTTCCTTGTGGGTAATAATTTGTAGAATAATGCAACTTAATTCCTCTTTCATTAGAAAATGCAGTTAATCTAATAGAAGAAATATAAGATGCGTTATAAAAAACCAGGGAAATTGGAACCCCAAACCTGGTCATAATGTGGTTTTGTAAGAACTCCATAACTACATCTTTGTTTACTTTTCATAATGGAATAGCCTCAACCCATATTGTAAAATAATCAGTTGTTGTCAGAATGTACTTATGTTGTAATGAGGAGTTTGGATTGATTTCTCCAATAACATTGATTCCCCATTGTTCAAATGGTTCTGACATAATTACTGGTTTTAATGGTCCTGTTGCTTTGGAGTGTCTTCCAACACATCTTTGAAAAGCATCACATTTTATAACATGAGCATGAGAATCCTTAAACAATGTAGGCCAGTAATATCCAGCTCTGAGAATATTATGTGCTGTTGTGTCTCCAGAAAAGTGACCTCCAACAAGTCCATCATGCAATTCTGCTACGACCTTCTTTGCATCTTCTTGTTCCAAGCACCGGAGAAAGACTCCATCGTAGTTCTTTATGAACAGTACTCCATCAATCATATGATATAAAGCCGATTTCAGACGTAATGCTCTTCTTTGCTTGGGACTCTAATGCTCCGACAAATACCCTTCTTGGAGATAATGGACTAGTACCAGGAGTCTAGAGTTGTAAACAGAGGACATACATCCACCATATGTAGTTCAACTTCATTAACCCAGCTGCTTTCTTCATTGTTTTGACCTTTAGTCATTAGTTTACAAAGTCCTTGTCCTTTAACTATGGCTATTGGTTTGAACTCAAGATTGTATTCTTGTAAAGCAGTCACCCAGTTGCCTCTTTTTTCTCCTAATTCCTTTTGTACAAAAAGAGATTGTACGGCTGGGTGTGGAACTATTACTTTGGTGCAATTCTTAAGTATATATGGCCTGAATTGTTTTACCGCTTTAAAAACTGCATAAGCTTGTTTGTCAACTGCTGGATAATTCAATTCGGCCTCTTGCAGACTAGTGCTCATAAATGATATGGGGTACTCATCTCCCCCATCTTCCTTCTATGTAAGCACGGCTGCTAATGAATCATCGGACGCAAAAGTGTACAGAATAAAATCCTTTTTAAAATTTGGAATTTTGAGTGATGGTGCATGAGCAACATATGTTTTTGTCTTGCCGAATGCATTCTTCTCCAACTCAGTCCATTTGAACTTCACACTTTGTTTAACAATTTGCTGCAAAGGTTTGACGATTTGATCAAAGTCTGGTACAAACCTTCACACAAAGTTGATTGTCCCCATAAAATATTGCATACCCTTTTTATTATGGGGTAAAGGGATCTGTTCTATGGCTCTAATCCTCTCCGGGTCTATGGAGATCCCTTTCTTAGAAATTACATGAACCAGTAGCTTTCCTTCTGTGACTGTAAACACACATTTCTTGGGATTTAGTGAAATACCATATTTCTGACAACGCTCGAAAATCTGTTTCAAATGAAATGCATGCTCTTCTCTCTTTTTCAAAAATATTGTAACATCATCTACATAAACCACAACACTACGACCAATCAGGCCGCGAAAAGTTATATCCATGGCCCTCTGGAATGTAGCTCCAACATTGATAAGTCCAAAGGGCATCCTCCTATACACAAAAGTTCCCCACTTGGTTCTTAAAGTCATCTTAAGAATGTCTTCTTATGCTACTAATACTTGATTATAACTAGAGAATCCATCTAATAACGAAAACAATTCAGAGCTTGAAACCATCTGTAGTATTTGCTCCATGGGTGGGACAGGATAATTATCTTTATCTGATGCACGATTAAGATTTCTGAAATCTACGCAAAGTCTGATTTCTTTGGACTTTTTCTGTACTGGCACCAAATTAGAAACCCATTCTAAATGTCTGACTTTAAATATGATTTTAGCATCCAACAACTTTTTTACCTGATTTTGAATTAAAGGTTCCAGCTTAGGATGCATCTTTCTCAAAGGTTGTTCGTAAGGCTTGATTCTAACTTTGATTGGGATAACATGTTGTATGATCTTTGTGTCATAAGTTTTGAGATATTCATAGGTCCAAGCAAACACATCCTTGTACTACTTGAATAAACTAATGAACTTACTCCATTCGCCCGGAGAACAACACTTCCCCAAATTTACATATTTGGGTTCAATTTCAGTCCCTAAATTTATCAGCTCGAATTGTAATTACGAGCTACGGGTCTTGACGTTCGCTGGATTTCTGAACTTGTTATCTAAATCAAACATTTGTTCCAAGGTCCTAACTCCTTTTGTAATAAAGTTCCCGAACTTTAATTTTTCTTGATGTTCTTCATCATCTATTATTGCTCTTTTGAAAGTATCATCATCCATCAAACACTCCAAGATTTCTTGAGCACTGTCAAAAACCCTTAGATTTGTGATGTTATCTGGAATAGAAGGCCTGAAAAGTAATTCAGTAGAGCATCTATTATTTGAAGGTACTAATCTTGTAGCTAAGGTAGCTAATAAATCAGCTGCAACATTTTTTAATCTAGGAATTGACACAATATTAAATGCATGGAAATTTATCAGCAACTCCCAAACTTCATTTTGGTAAGATTTCAAATGAGGTGAAATGCATTGTATTTTGTTCCAAATTTACTTAACAACAATTTCAGAATCTCCATATACTTTCAGATTTTTTACTTTCAATTCTATTGCTTTTTTAAGTCCTTGAACTAGAGCTTCGTATTCAGTTGTGTTATTTGTGCATTCAAATTCTAACCTACATGAAAGAAAATGTTTATTTTTTTCTGGATCAATCAGGACACAACTAACCCCTGATCCCTCTAATGTTTTAGAACCATCGAAATAAAGAATCCAAAAACTTTCTACTTTTGAATTTGAATTATGAACTACATCTGAAACTAAATCTACTATGTTATAGTCAATCTCATCAGCCCGTGAAAATCAAAGGAAATCGGGCTGGATATCAGGTATACTGCTAGCTTCTTCAGCTTGGTAATTTCCTGGTTCCAGTTCAATGAAATAGTTTCCCAACACAGAGTTTACTGGTTCATTTTTTCCTTCTAATTGAGTCACATTATATTTCATTTGAGGCTCTCTTAACACTTTTATCTGATTTTGACATCCTTTAAAAGGCAACCACAAATGTGACTAATCAGATGCAAAATATCCTTCTAACCTTGCTGACCAGTCTCGGCTCAAAACCAAACCATAAGCATCTGGTATGTCTGCTACTACAATGTCAATGTACTGACATACCCTCTCATCTATGGATAAACAAATCAGAACATCCTCCATTTCTCCTATTGCTTTTATTGTTGTTCTGTCTAATTGATGAACTTGCCAAGTGGATGGTTTAGGTTGACCATTGATTTGCTTGTAGACTGAAAGTGGCATAACATTGACTAATGTTCTTGAATCCACTAAATAGTTATGCACATTAAAGTTGAAAATTTCAAAGGTTAGGAGAAATGTTGGAGTTTTATACCTAGTTTTTCCTCCTAAACTTGCCTCGCCAATCTCTTCCTCAGGTTGGTTGTCACTGGGAGGCTCCTCCTCTGGTGTCTCAAGTGCTTTTAAAAGCTTCTCCTTTTACTGAGGTAGCACATTTCAAACAATGAGATATTTGCTTGATCCTTTTTAATGTCTTCCACAACATCATATCCCATCTCATGTTCCTTGAGATTCTTCTTGACACTTTCTATTTTATTTTCAGAAGGTTTTACAGGTGTGTTGACTTTCTTAGGATCTTGACTTGAAATGAAAAATTCAGGTATTTTAACAGTCGAACTGTTGTTCTTTATCTTCTTCATGTTTTCTTAAAGTTTCTTAATCTTTTATCTGATTTTGACATCCTTTAAAAGGCAACCACAAATGTGACTAATCAGATGCAAAATATCCTTCTAACCTTGCTGACCAGTCTCGGCTCAAAACCAAACCATAAGCATCTGGTATGTCTGCTACTACAATGTCAATGTACTGACATACCCTCTCATCTATGGATAAACAAATCAGAACATCCTCCATTTCTCCTATTGCTTTTATTGTTGTTCTGTCTAATTGATGAACTTGCCAAGTGGATGGTTTAGGTTGACCATTGATTTGCTTGTAGACTGAAAGTGGCATAACATTGACTAATGTTCTTGAATCCACTAAATAGTTATGCACATTAAAGTTGAAAATTTCAAAGGTTAGGAGAAATGTTGGAGTTTTATACCTAGTTTTTCCTCCTAAACTTGCCTCGCCAATCTCTTCCTCAGGTTGGTTGTCACTAGGAGGCTCCTCCTCTGGTGTCTCAAGTGCTTTTAAAAGCTTCTCCTTTTACTGAGGTAGCACATTTCAAACAATGAGATATTTGCTTGATCCTTTTTAATGTCTTCCACAACATCATATCCCATCTCATGTTCCTTGAGATTCTTCTTGACACTTTCTATTTTATTTTCAGAAGGTTTTACAGGTGTGTTGACTTTCTTAGGATCTTGACTTGAAATGAAAAATTCAGTTATTTTAACAGTTGAACTGTTGTTCTTTATCTTCTTCATGTTTTCTTAAAGTTTCTTAATCTTTGGAAGTATTGAATTATCTTCTTTTAATGGATTCTAACTTCTTGTTGTTACATTAGTTTCTGGTGTTTCTTCTTGCATCGAAAAGTCTTCATCTTCCATATTAAACGTAGAAACACAGTCCCATAAAACTAAGGTATCTTCCTCTTGTTTTTCTGTAGGTTCATGATCTTTTTCTTTCTCCTCACCAGTTTCTATCAATTTGGAGTCCAATAATTGATTCATTACTAATGTCATATAATTAATCCATTATGGGCAATTCTTCTTAGAATGAGGCTGTTGATGAAAGGTACAAAAATTGTCCATGCCTACATCGGTTAAATTCATTGTTGAAGGACTGTGTGGAGGAGGTTTAGGTTGACTGTTGTATTCCCTTTTTTTATAATAAGGCTTATATGGTCTATGAGCCTCTTTTTCCTTTTCTAAATCTATCACCATGTTTGATAATTTCTGCATCATCTTCACCATCCCTTCGAAATCCTGTGATCGCTCATCCTTAGGATTAGTCAGCAATAAAGGTTTCTTGTTTCCAAAAGTCTTCTCTTCTGACTGCACAGGGTAATTTTCTATACTCTCCATCTTTGCCTCTACCTTCTCATCTTCTTCATAGGTTTCTACTAATGTGGGTCTAACCGATCTCTTGGCAAACATATCTAGATCAGGACCGAGAGTTGAGGTATAGTACTCAATTAGGGCATTTTCAGATGGTTTGTTAGCTGCATTGAAATTGTTTAGGGAAGCAATAAACCTTTGAGTGAAGTTATGCACTCTTTCCTTCTTTTCCTTATTTAGAGCACATAACCCTTTCATTAAAGCTGCATGAGTTTTATGGACTGCATATTTGCTTCTAAATAGTCTCTCAAAAGTATTCCAATTTGTGATAGAATTTGCAAGTAGGGAAAAATACCATGAGGCTGCTTTTCCTTTTAGGGTGTGAGGAAACAATCTATAGACCACATCTTCATGCTCTCCAGCTCGTAGTCCCTCTAAATCCAAGTAAAAACTCTGCAAATGATCATCTACAAGAACTCCTTCACTTGGTTCAAACTTGGGTAACATCTTGTCAAAATACTGAGGCAAATCATGCAAGGGAGGTGTCAGATTTAAAGGAGACCTAGGCCTCCAAGTAGGTTGTGGAGGTGGCTGATTAGCATTTACATTGGCCATGATTCTAAGAGGAGTATGAGGTTGGGACTGAATGGGGGTCTGGAATGGTGAACGGTAAGGGGGAATCTTTTTCCAATTGATCTAAATGTTGGTCAACTTCTTGTAAGGCTGCTTCTACCAATTATTCAAGATCTTCTACCAACACTGAGTCTTCCAATTGGGGGTGATATTTCTTCTAATACTCTCTTCTAGGTAGGACAAAGATAATAGGTAATCCTCCAATATTTTTCACATATTCCCTAGTAACTCATTGAATCATCAACCACTTTGTTATCAACGGGATAAAGATACCCTTTTTATTTTTCTTCAGGAGTGGGTTTGTGAAGCAAACTATTTTCAGAACTGTCACAAGTGGAGTAATTTCAAGAAAGCGGGCTTCCTCGGCCAGCCATGCATTGGTGGCCCTCCTTCTAGCGCCAAAAGTGTTGGGGCCTGGAAAATCACTGGTAACAATAGTGGGGATTCTCCCCAATAAACGTTCCCAATTAGCTCATTATTGTTTGGTATGGGGAATCCGTCCGTTTTACGGTCCGAATACCATAGGTCAAGTAACAATTAAAGTGTTTTACCAGTCATGCCCCGGTCCACCGTGTATATTTTTTAGTTTTTTAATATTTAAGTATGATGTGCAAATTCCTAACTAAATGCAGGCGATAGAGATAACGAGGAGGGTCACAACGTGATGCGCAGGTTCTTACCTCTCGTATTACCTCTCTCGCTTCTAAATCACAAAAACAAAGAGAAACTAATTAAGACTCACTAACCTATCCCTAGGGAGCAAAATTGTAATTAATGGTGAGTAATGTATTGTATTGCATGCATAAAGAAAATCACATATAGTTTTTAACATTCTTGAACACATGAATATCAATAGAAAGATGAACAACAAGATAGCTTATTGTTAATTAAAACATTCATTACTCAATGTGGAAATTTCACAAAAATAAATAGGAGCACATTCATAACATGAAAGAATTCAATAGGTTAGAACGATCTCACAGTTCATGGAAACAAGCTAAAAAAGAAATAGTTCACATCCAACTAGCCCATGGAAAGCATTTGAAACTCCACAAAACTTTCTCCAGCCGAACACATATAACTCTTTATGATAAGATGAATTAGTTCTTCTTACAATAAACTCTTTAAGATAGTTTGAAAAAAGGTCCTTTCCCAACTTGCTCGTTTGTGAACTTTTTCCATGCATTAGCATCTGCTGCTATGCTTTCAAACCCAGAAGGCTCAAGGAATCGAATGTTAATCTCATACTTGGCGGCTTGGGTCTTCACGCCCTCTATTCTAGCAGGAATCAGGCGCATCTAGTCCTCCAAAAAGTGTATGCTCATGGCTGCATGTGCCACTTCATTTTCTAATATCCATTCATCCAAATCCTTGACCTACTGGATTGCTTGTTCATCCTTGTTGTATCTATCCTGTAAATGCTTTAAAAATAGTTCATGTTCAGGTAGCACCTCCAATCTCTTCTTAGCAGAAATCTGGCACCGATTATATCTGAAGAGCACTCTCCTGCAGAATTCGGCACAAGTAGTCTTTGTCTTCTTCAATGTTTTCTTAAATTCCTTTGCAATATTATTGGCAAATTCCATTAACTCATATTCTTGCTTCAATGTTTACTGATCTTTGATGGATAGGTCTGTGGGAGATTCTTTATTGGTTTCTACCCAAACCATTCTTCCCTTTAGAATTTCCAATATATCCTGAGTCCTATCCAGAAAATATGAAGTGGTACTTACAATCTCTTCCAGCCTGGTGTCTATCTGCAAAACTTTACATCTTTCATCTTTTATATGTAGCTATATCTGATGGATCTTTTTCCTAAGCATCAGAACATGCTCCTTTAAGGGTCGGATGTCACCTTTTTGCTCCATTGCACTCTTTAGTGATGCTATCAATGAATTCTTCTATTCTTCTAAAGCTGCTATCTACATCTGATATTGCTTCTCCTTATCTTCTGCAGTAGCCTTATCTATTCCCAGCTCAGTAATTTTCCTTTCCAACTTGTTATTTTCCTCATTTAATTTTCCAAATGATAGCTGAAGATTATCTTTCTCAACCTTTAAACTCTGATGCTCCAGCTGTAGCTTTTGTAACCTTGCCAAGGTAACTTGAGAATTATTCTCTGTATTTTCTGCAGATATTGCTAAAGCATCCTTATCTGCTTGCAGAGTTTGGCATTCTATCCTTGAAACCTTGACTTCACCTATCATGCCTACATATTTTCTTTTTAGCTTCTGGCTTTCATCCCTTTCTTTCTTCAAGGTTTCCTTCAGCTGAGCAATGTTTTTCCGTGACTGCTCCAGATCAGTCATGATCTTGTCCATGTTGTCTTCATTTGCTAAGGTTAAAGCTACCCCCTCCCTTCCTATTAACCATGGATCCTTATGAGTACTATGTACTACTGCCTTTTCCATCACCATCTTCCCTAGATTTCCTCCAGTATATACCTTTTTATCGATCCTCTTAACAATCCTCTTCTTTTCTTTATCATATAATATAGTATTAAAATCAGGTATTTCCTCCCCTTCGGTAGGCATGAAAGGAATCAAATCAAATTCTGAAGTTGAAACTTCTCCTAACATACTACCAGAAGGGACATCAGGCTCCAAGGGATAAAGATCGGACTGTCCTTGTTCTTGATTTGTAAGATCTTGTCCTTCTTGTACATTAGCTTGCTCAGTGGGATGCTTTTCCTTTTGGGGTTCTGTTAACCTGAAGCCCTCACTTTCTGCTTGTTTCTTCTTTATCTCAACTTCCTATTTTCTTTTCTTTTCTTCTTCTTCATTCTTAGCTACTTCTTCAGTGGCTCATTTCTTTTCTTCTTCTTCGATCCTCAACCAATTCTCTGCTTCTTGTACCAATCTGCTAGCATCTTCTTCTCTTTTCTTGGCCTCTTCCTCTTCTAGCTTCTTAGCTTTTTCTGCAGCCTTGCCCTTTCCACCCACAGTTTTTATCTTTTGTTTGAACCTTTTCTTAAGGGTTGTTATGTTTTTGGCATTGTGGAACGTTTCCTCATATTTTTCCCAGAATTCAGTGTACTTGAAATGAACTCCTGCTTCTTTACAATAATCAACTACCTTATTCTGGGAATCATTTCTATGAAAGTTCATTTCTCCAAAGCGAAAATATTCTAATTCTTTAAAAAACTCTGTTACCTTCTTTACCTTTGAAAACTTATAGCTTCCAATGAAGAAGGGTACCGCAGGGTACACTGCCTTTTTATGTTCAAACAAAAAAATTCCTACTCCATTAATGTACAACTGTCTAATGGCCTCCATGTGGAGTACATAATCTGTAGCATATTTTGGGAGCAAAGAAGGAGCTTTTGAACCACCATACATCCTCACATACAATCCATCCTCTGTCAGATAATAACTCCCGAATTCTTGTATGACCGTAAATGCTTCCTCGGACATGCAATTACATTATGTTAGGAAAATCAGAGTATATAGGGGCATAATGAAATGCTCACAAATATCCCTATAGTAACTGTAATACTTATGAGCCCAAAACAATTTATAAGCTGTGTATACTGGGGTTTTGTCCTTATCCTAATTGCACTTCAAAGCAAGGAAATCCTGAGTGCACAATATGCAATCAATTAGAATAGAACTCATTTAGAATTCAGATTTCTTTTGGGATACTCCTCCCAAGGGTGCACTTATACATGCTGAAAGACTGTTTGACACTATACTAGCCCAATTTAAGATAGTTCCTTGTGTAGCAACAAAAAAGATGAGTGGAATCCAACCAATCTTGAAACTTTTTCCATTTGTTCTACCAAAAATCCTGTTAAGCATCAAAGCAATAAATATGCAAGGAGTTTGGAGAGTTGACGTATCATATTCTCCCAAAGGTCTAGTTCTAAAATTCTTCCCTAGGATCATCATCCTCTTTACCGTCTCTAACAGGTTCAAACCTACCTCCTTTAACAAACTTTTCGTTAGATAGGCCCGTGGTGAGGGTAGATGGTATGCCATAGACACATAGGCAGTGATGTATGGAGCATAGCCTTGCTTTGCAATATTTTCTAATATCATTCTCGTCACATCTGCCCTGGGAAAAATCCAACCTATTACTTCTAAGCATGGAAACAATTCAGGCCTAGTAGCCACTTTCATCAAAGCTAACTTTTCAATGTTAGCATAAATTGTCATCTCTTCAAACCCAGCATTAGGGACATTCTGGCTTGAGATCATTTTGAAAATTTCTCCCCATTTGTAATTTGGTTCTACTCCAGTTGTGGCTTTGGTGTCTTCATAGATGAATTCTACCTTGGTTATTATTTCTACCTCAAACTCCTCTTCAACCACCTGGGCTTTCTTCTTCTGTCTCTTTGGCATGTTCCTGTAATGGAAATCGACCTGTAACAGTCATGCAACATGTTTTAGTCTAACTAACTCTAACAATTGATATAGTAATAAACAAGAAAATATATAGATCTATTCACCTGTTCGACATGCATGCTAGTAAATTAGGTTAAACACAGTCTTTCAAATGAGTGATTTAAAAACAAAAAACCCGATAGAATGTTGCCTCATAAACTTGCACAAGCTTCACTCTCTCAGAAACCCCAATCGACTAAATCTTCTTCATCTCATACAGGTATTTGGATTCTCATCAAGCTTATTCCACCGCTAAATCTCAACAAACTCTCAAAATTACTCAGTTTCACCGTACTTCTTAAATCAACGCGCAAACTCCTCTCTCAAACAACCCTAGTCGACTGAATGCCCTCCTGAATCCCATGGGAAATTGTGGCTGCAAGGAATATAGCTTCTTAACCTTTTAACACCCATAAAATTTCCAAGAATAGGGTGGTGCAGACAAAGAAACGTCTGTCTGCACCATGCTCTACAACCCTGCACAAGAGAGACAGGCGCATACATAACACTTGACGGTAGATAGACTCAACCTCCCATGAAATGAAAACTCAATCAAAGGGCTATGCCCTTAATGACTTAAAATGTTCACAAGAAAAACTCAAGGCAACGAAACCCTAACCCCCTATGCAAAAAACCTAACCTCCATCCATTAAAATGAAAAACCTAACCTCCACCCACTAACGGTTCATTCAATAAAAAAAACACCACCCAAAAGACAAAATCACGGGTAACCTACCTGGAAATGGCGACGTGGACAACCTGGACAGGAAAAGCTTTCCACATGTGCAGAGGAGGACAAAATAGGTTTTGACAGCTATGCGCACACCTTCTCTAGACGTTTTTGACAGTGCACATGGACAAATCACAAGGCATGATATAACCCACATATATAATCTTGACTAGGAAGGAAACCATCAGCGGGAAAACATTAAAACCCTCAGAAAAATAGTCTGGAGGATATCCGCAATAGCAGGCGCGAAAAGAACTACAGACCCGACACTATATTGTTAAAAAAATATTGAACGTCGGAAGCACTACTCACTATTCTCAGAACCAATTGTTGATAGCCCTCCGCAACGTCGGTGTTAGACTGCTCTACTACCCCGATGATTTCTTTGGGAAGCGAGTATTGGCTACCGACAAAGTTAAACTCTTTGGAATTGGAAAAGAAAAGGTAAAGCCTTTGGATCACTTTAAGACTAGCCATCTGCAACGTCGGACAGGATAAACACTACAACTCCGGCCTTTTCTGGTCAACCAACGCGACAGCAGGGAAAAATTTAATCAGATAACGGAAACACTAAGGTGAAAGAACACCCGGTTCATCAGATAAGTCATGCAGCAAGGAGCCGGAACTTTGTCAAACAAAGTCTAAGAGGTTGAAAAACTTACTCTGACGCATCGGCAAAGGTTTCCAAAGGCTTCTGATAGACCACTCGGCAAGCTAGATGACTCCACTTCCACAACGTCGGAAGGATAGTCCACTATGCTTCCAATATCGGAAGAATAGTTGACTAATCATCTGATACAAAAAAGTAAAAAGACCAAGTTTTTAAAGAAAATTTTCTAAACTCAGGGCAACTTTGGCAATAATAAAATACTCCTAGGTCAGTTTGAAGAAAAAAAAAAAAAAGTGGGGCCCTAAAATTAAAAATTTTGGGGAAATAGTTGCAGTTGCAACACTAGGAAATGGTACAAGAAGTTTGATTCTTTCATGGTGAGCCAAGGTTATACTAGAAGTGAGTATTATCATTGTTTATACTTCAAAAAGTTGAATGATATATTCATTATCTTAGTATTGTATGTTGATGATATGCTTATTGTGAGCAAAAGCATGGTCGAGATTAACAGGTTGAAGGCTCATATGGCTAGGACTTTTGATATGAAGGATCTTGGAGCTGCAAAACAAGTCTTGGGTATTGAGATACATAGAGACAGAAAAAATGGTAAGCTCAGTTGTTCACAGGAGAAGTATGTTGAGAAAATACTTGAAAGATTCGAAATGAATAAGGCAAAGCCTGTGAATGTTCCTTTGGCTTCCCATTTTAAAATTTCTTCAAGTTTATGTCCTAGTAGTGCTGAAGAAAAGAATTATATGTCTCGTGTACCATATGCCAATTCAGTAGGATGTTTGATGTATGCAATGGTGTGTACTAGACCTGGTATTTCACATGCAATAGGTGTTGTTAGTAAGTACACGGAAAATCCAGGAAAAGAACATTGGAATGCAATGAAATGGGTGCTTCGGTACTTAAGAGACAGAAGTGACTATTGTATCACCTTTAATAGTAACAGTGATTCTATGTGCGGTTTTGTTGATTAATATTTTGCAGGTGATTTGGAAAAGAGAAGGTCTTCTTCAGGTTATGTTTTTACTCTTGCAGGTGGAGCTATAAGTTGAATGTCAAAGCTTCAAGACATAGTTGCTTTATCCACTACAGAGGCTAAATACATTGCTGCCTCACATGCTTGCAAAGAGGCTATTTGGCTAAGAGATCTACTGAGAGAAATTGGAAGGTTGCATAATAGTGTGCCTATCTTCTATGATAGTCAAAGTGCTATTCATTTGGCTACAAATCCTGTTTATCATAGTAAGACTAAACATATTGATGTAAAATATAATTTTGTAAGACAAGCCATTAGTGAAGGTGGAGTAGATCTGAAAAAGGTCCATACTAAAGAAAATTGTGCAGATATGTTCACAAAACCTGTATTGTTAGAGAAGTTACGTTGGTGTGTAGCTTCTCTTGGTTTAAAGAAAAGGTGATAAATAGTGTTGGGCAAAGTATTTGCAATTTTTTTGTTGTCAAGTTGGAGATTGTTAAATGACAACTAAACTAATGTGTTTATGGGAGGTTTCTCATTACGGATGTTTACAGGAAGTCTCTCATAATGGGCATAACCGACAACGGTTTACTCATGTAACTAAATTCATGAAGTATATAGTGCATAGTTGGGATGCATGATGTAGAGAGTTGTCTGCGAGGCCGAGACCCGTCTTGTAATCTCTCCTTCTTAATTAATGAGATTCAATACTTTTCCCGTGGATGTTTCCCCTTTTAGGGTTTTACCACATGAAATGTTGGTGTTAAATGTTGTTATTAATTGTGTGTATTGATTTATATTGTCTCTCAAATATAACAAACAACACGGGTGGGTGGATGGCTCATTCAATTCATTTCATTCTTGACAGATGTAAAATATTGAATGATTACGAATGTGACCATATGGATATCAATACTTACTCATCCATCGAGTATGCCCTCTGCTAATATTTTTCATTTTCAAAAGACAACAACTCAAATATGACAATGAAACTTTTAAATATGTGCAAGATGGGCGCTTTTCCCCCTTTTTTCCAATTAAATTATCATAGCTGATACAACAACATAACTATAATGTTAACTTTGAACAATTTTAGGAATTGCTGATATAGTAGATCAATCATCTGACGCCCCCCATTGTCGCTTGAGGTTGCATCCAGTTATTGGCAAAACTATTGGCTTCCATGAATGCCCCCATTTCGAGTAGCCTTTTTTTGTGCATGGTGTTTAGTGTTTTTGATAACAATGCAAATTTATTTTGCATTAATAGGTTGATATGCCACTGCATTTTCCAAAAGTAGTTGATAATTATAAACATAATAGCTATGTGCAACTTTTGGAAATAAGAAAACGAATGCTCGTATGTGGAACCACACATTACGGATCATTACACTTGTATGTCTTTTCAATAATGGTGATAATAATGATGATATTACATTATTTCCATTTTAATGATTTTGTTTAATATGCAATGCATTTGATGTTGTTGTCTATATTAACTTTTAATGTTGGCTCAGTGTTTATATGAATTCTTGAATTAATTATTAAATTGAATTCTTGAATTAACTATCAGATTATATTTGATGGCTACAAGGATATGAACGAACCATTAAATATGGTAATCCTTTATCTGGATACATCAACATTAAATCTGAGGTTGATTAGAACTCCATGTTAATGTCAGCACTGTAGTACACATGTCATCATTGCATATAAAATAAAATGGTAATGCAAGGATGGGATAGAAGTTATCTCTTCTGGAGGAATATGAGGTAGCTTCCTTTTTGTACGGGTTAATTTTGAATGATCTAATTAAGAGGGGTGTATTGTATCTTTTTGTTTGAATTCCACAAAACAAATCCACAAGATGCATAGTTTCTTTTCAATATTTTCAAGTTTATGAGTAGTTTTAGAGATCTTCATAAGTCATTAACCTTGGAGTAACTCTGTTTATGGAGCTGAACATTAAAATTTATAAGGGAAAATTAAATGTTCTAATAGTTTTTATCAACATTTGGTTATGCTAATTATGCGCTGGCCCAACTTCCCCTCTAGAAAAAAACTCCACATTAATTGTCTCATTCAACGTGCATTAATTTTTGGCTATTAAGAGAAAAAATATTTTCCAAATTCACCTTAATTTTTTATACAATTTACTAGAAAAAACATTCCACAAATTCATGTCAAATTTTTATACAATTAAATATAATACTAACTTAACCTATCCCCAACTTGGGCAATGTTCTCATTGTTGTCTCTCCCACTATAGTCATTATAGTCATTATTGGAAATTACTTGAAAGTTAATAAAGTCAAAACTAGAACATATACTGAATTTAAGCCATTGTTCATTTTTTTTTGTGTTGGTCACATGTTTTCTACATGGTTCAAGCAAGTTTTCCAATTTTTTTTAAAGAATTTGATTATCCACTTATCCAAGTCATTAAGCATTTTTATTAAAGTCACTTTACTTAACATTTGAGCCTTTAAATGGAAAATTTTCTAAAATCATTTCTTAATTATAAAGAATAACGCTTCATTCCTTCAACAAAACATTTAATAATGGTTGTTAAGGCCATCTATAACAATCAATGATGTCAGTGTATACATTTTAAAAATGTATAAAAACATAAAACCTTTTCCAAATAAACTATAAATGCTTAATGCATTTTAGATAAGTCGAAGTTTTTGGATGATGGATAGTTTCATAAATGATAGAAACATTTAGACTCTTAGTGTGGGATAATATATTTTGAACTAAATTTCTTTACATTAGTTAAGTTATTTTAATTTATTATGTTATCCTTATATAAAATTTGAATCGTTCTTTCAAAAATAAATATATTAATGTTTCTTAAATCACTTATAGTATTAAAAATGCCTTATTTAAATTATAATTCTGTATTGTATATTTATTTTTCTTAAATCACTTATAGTATTAAAAATACCTTATTTAAATTATAATTCTGTATTGTATATTAATTTTTCACAATTAAATATGAAAAAAATAATAATAATGCTTTATCTAACAAAATTAGATTATTCTAAGTTTGTGTATGATCTCCATATAAAATTTAAATCATTCCTTGAATAAAACAATAAATATGTTTCTTGCATTACCTATAACACTCAATAATGTTAACCTATTAATTCTAAAACTATATAAAAACATATACTTTACCTAAACTATAAATGCTTAATACATTTTGGATAACCATCAAAGTTTTTGGATCATGGATAACTTCATACAGGACATAAACAATTTTGGAGACATAGACGTGAGAACTCTGATCGAGACTGTTTTGATTTTGATGTTTGTATTTCAATATTTTTAAATGCAAGCATGGATGATATTCACAAATGATAATATATAAACAAATTATTAACTATATGTTAAAAATAGGAATTTAGGTAAATGATGGTTTTAGATATCAAGGTTTGTGAGGACATTTTGACGATCTCCAAAATATTATACAGTCCAAAACAATTACTTGATGCATGTTTCAAGGATGTACATATAAATCGGGGAAAATTTTAAGGATCCATGGATTTTTGAAAATGTAGAAACTTTGGTAATTTTTACTAATTCTTTAATTTGAAACTATAAATGTTTTACATTTTTTAAGTATTAAAATTTCCAATGGATTTATATAATTTTTGGACAATTTTAGTGATATATTGAATAAAAAAACCGTTCAATGGAATCTGAGTGAATCTTTTTACAAAAAAAGGAAATTAGCTAATCTTTTTTTTGGAAAAAACAGTCCAAAAATAGCCCATGAACTAAATTTTTCCTTGATAAATCATAAAAATAGGCCAATAAATGGAAAACGTTGAACATAATGTTTTTGGAGTACTAAAGGTTATGAGTATGTTTTTATGCTTTGAAGATTGAAATTGAATTTTGCATAGGGAATGTCGATATTTATATGACCACAAGTATGTGATTTGTATATTTTAATAATTATTGATTATTGATTAAATCATTCGATTATTGATTATTTTAATGATTAAATCATTTGAATTATTATTAGTTAGATTCCATACATCAATCCATTTATATGAACTTCATTACTTATTTATTGTGTTTCAATCATGACTAACATTTTAACACATTGCATTTTCAACGACAATCCTTTGCCCCTTAAAGAGAATTTCTAGTTAACTTTCTCTTACATAAATTATTTAGTTTGATTGGATGATGTGCCATAAAATGAGGACATGCATGCTATGAAGATGCTAATATCAATGCAGGTGAAATGAAACCATCCATTGAATTTTTGGAGACAATTGAGGTAGAGATTATCAATCCTTCTATTTTAGGTAGTGGTTCAAACAACTAGTTTTGTTGTAGCTATATTTTTTTTATTCAGGGGGGTGGTTAGGTCCCACATAATGTATGGAGATTGACTGTACACCGAGTGTAGCACGCTAAATGAGTTTCACACTTTTATCAAGTTCTTAGTTGCATATTGCAAACAAATTTATGAAATCATCTCTACATTTTATCTCTAAGGAACCTTTAGCTTAGTAGCATACAAGTATTTGTGTTGACTAAAGTCATCAAATTACCTTGGACTTTTTTTAGGTTCTCGTGAACTAGTACATAGAGAATCTAAAGTCAAAACAAAATCATCTTGAAAATTTATTAGGTCAAATTTCAACCAATTTGTTAAGGCTTTACAATTTTTTATAGTTCAGTGAAATATTCTCCAAGATAATACAATATTTTTTAATTATGTAAAAGGTTCACCAAAACGTTTACAAGGTTTTATAATTTTGTGAAATATTTGACATGATTTTACAAGATTTTATAAATTTGTGAAAGATTCCCATTGATTTTAGAAAATTTTATAAGTTTGTGAAAGATTCATCAAATGTGCATGTGTGTGTTATTATTCATAAAACAGCCTTTAGAATTTTTGATTTATCATGGAGATTCACCCATTTATTATACATATAAATTTAGGGGGTTTCTTAAATTTTTTCCTGTTTTGAAGTGTGTTTGTCGTCATTAGTCATTAGTGATGAGATTAGATTAGATCACATGTTTTGTTCTTGCATTTCCTATTCTTGCACCTCTAAGTTTATGATTACCTTGGTTGATGATTTCATGTCCATTAACTAACATATATTTAGCTCGACATTTTTGGCACCATTGTCGAGTAGGTGCTAAACGGGTTAGAGTTTAGGAAGGTAATAAGGTAGGTAGGTTTAATTTAAATTACACATCTTGGGGGACGAGAAATGGTAAGATGCAAAGACAACCTCATTATGGAATTTCTTCAGTGTAATATCTCGATGCTTTCACTTTGGTGAGTTTCTCCAAAGACTCAATGTTTCATTTTATGCAAATGTGTTTTTATGAAAGTGTGTTTCTTTTTGTTTAATTCATGGAAAGGAAGAAGATGACTCACATCAATAGATAACTTGGGGACAACAAGGTCTTAGTAGCGTGAGGTCATCCAAGTAAATGATAGTCTTTTTCTTTGAAATTGTTTCTTTTAGCAAATTTTGTTTATTTTAACATAAAAAGGTTTCTTTTGGAGATGTAAGATCCCACCTACACTACTCCACGTGTAATAAATGGATTAAAAACCAACATAAGCATTCAAGGATGATTGAGAGTTAAAAGAATGTTACTTCAAGAAATCTCTCAAATCCTACCAGCTACTAGGAACATCTCTACATCTCAGGATTAGCAAAAACTAATAGCAATCAGGAACATGCATATACTCCAAGAATTAATAAAAGACCAAAACTTCCATGAGAAACATTGAGAGGATGATCTTGAAGAAATTGTACAACCATGGAACACATTTGATGGAGAGATCGAGGAATTTTTTCCATTTGCATCACTAGATACTATGTGTGTTTAAGGGACCATCCATCAAATAGTAGAATATATCTATGTCGTGGAAAAGGAGGACATACAAATTAGTGTTGATGAACAAATGAACCAAGGATACCATTACTATATTGTAGTATGGTTCTAGGAAACTATCAGGACACAACACTCACTTCTTCATAAATTATTGACACCACGTCAATCAAAGTAGACGATTCTTCATGTTGTGGCACTTATTGAAGTATATTGTTAAAAATTGAATGTGAGTATATTTATAACGCTGTTACACACATGGATCCATTGGAATTAATACTCTTATACTTGAGATAAGAGTTTTGTTAGGTAAAGTAGGATAGTAAATAAGTAAATGAATGTTGCATATAATTGTTAGGTTAACGTAAAAGTATAGTGAAACATTTCCTTCTTGTTTTTTTCTGAATAAGAAGAAACTGTCAAATAAAGAAGTATGTTGGCCTGATTTTAATATGTATATAGTTTATAGTTATATCTCCTTCTTAGTTTTATAAATAAAGTAGGATATGATTATTTGTTTGGAATCTTGTAGGCACTCCTTTCAATGGGACTAAGAAGGAATCTTCACCTATGATAAGAAAGTAATTGATTTTTCTTTTGGTTTTGTTGCTTCCTTAAAACGGTTTTTTTCCATTATTTTTTCTCTATCATTCTTCTGGGGTTAATTTTCCTCTGTGAATTAACAGTTTGGGAAACTATTGATAGAGAAAAATCTAGAAAGAGTAGAAATTAAGTATTACTTCAGAGCTATTTTGTCATAACTAATCATTTTTTAGTTTTTCTAGAGATTTAGTTTTTCTTTATTTATACAATATTTCAGATTATTTATTATAAGAGTAGCTCACAACCCTATCCTTAAATACATTGTGGGGATCAGCTAAATTTTAAAAGTGTTATGTAACCAAGTCTTGGAAAATAGCAGAAACAAACCAAAAGAGAGTAATCCATGTCTTCCTAATGAAGAATAGAGATGCATAGCAATACTCTTTGAGGGAGGAACTTCCTTACACAATGTATTGTGTACCCAAGACACGACAATATACAATGTTCACTAAAATGAAAATATTTCTTGTTGATGAAATTGTCATTCATGTCAACATGGGCTTGTAGTGGCCCCACAAATTGTCATTGATGCCACCAAGTCCCACTTGCAGTGCCTTGAGCCCCTTACAAAGTGGGTTTGTGCCTTGAAGCACCTTGTACCTAGTTGACAAGGTCCTTGTACCCACAAGGATGGATCTTGGAGACACTACCTTGTTGAAGATGTTGAAGACCCTGTTGATGGTGTTGCAGACCTTGGAGATGGTCTTGAAGCCTTAATGGATGATGGAGAACCCCTAGATGGGTTGGAGAAGCATTAATTACCCATTATGTGGTCATTCATGCTTTGATGGTGTCATGGTACCTCAGGAGAAGGCCTAGCAACCCCATAGATGATGTCATGATAAATCTTGACCCTTGGAAGTCTCTTGGTATGGTTGAGGTGGTTGAAGAAGCCCATGAATACCCTTGGCATGTCAAAGAAGCCTCTTGCTTCATGAAGAATACTTAAAGGAATACTTGGACCCACACTTGATGGTGTAATGATATTGCAACCCTTATTGTTGTCATGGAGCTCTTATATGATGATCATGACCTTCTATGGTCCTTAAAATGCTATGGAACCCTTGGTATGATGAAGAAGCCCATGGAACCCCTAATGAAGACCTTGATACCCTTGAAAAGTTCATGGATCCCACTAATTTCACTTGACATGGTTAGATGGCATGATGATGTGGTCTTTGGTGACTTAATGAAGTCATGGAACATTGTGAAGATCTTGATTCCTATTGCTTGCACTTGATGTGGTTAAGTCACCCACACACATATTGGCTTGATGATGGTCCATTTAGTGAAAAGATTGAAACCCATGATGGCACCTTGCATATGGAATGCCATTAAAATCCCTAGTGGCTTGATGCAACCCTATGAATATGTGGAGGACACACTCCCATGAATTTTAAATGATGTGGTTGACTTTGAAGGATGTTAAAAGAAAAATAATAAAAACACATAAGGTTGACCATTGAGGTGGTAAGAAAAATAATAAAAATACATAAGGTTGACTATTAAGGTGGTAAGAAAATAATAAAAATACATAAGGTTGAACATTGAGGTGGTAAGAAAAATAATAACAATACATAAGGTTGACCATTGAGGTGGTAAGAAGTTTAAAGTCAAAATAAAATTCAAATTAATAAAAACTCTTACCTTTGAAGACAAGTCGGCCAGTATGAAACATGTCCACTTTAATGTGTATATAAACACATCCAAAAACACCCAATGATGGATGTACAGAAGTGAATTCGTGGAGATTCGTCTGAGGTTTTTTCGCAATAGCAGAGGAGCAGTTCATTTTTACAGAGAAATTTTTTGGCATCTTTACTAAAATTGGCATAACTTTCTCATACGGAATCATAATTACAAAATTATTAGCTCCTTGGAAATCTTGTTATGAGGGCTATGTGATGACATGATCTAGAGTTTCTTTAAGTTTTTCTATTGTTTCTTCATATTGTGATCTTCAGAAAGGTATGGTTCATTCTTCTAAGTTTCTCTTGTGATGGCACATGTCTCTCATGGATAGAATTCATCTTTGATCTTAGTATGTGAGCCTCTATATTGGTATATATATTTGAAGTCATTATGGAAGCTATGATGATGATATTGCACACCTTTACGTTATGGTATGATACATTTTATGATGATAACACATGTGATAATGTTATACACTCTATCTTGTTGATGCACTCCTATACAATATGATTAGGGAGTATTTTAAGGAACCATGCTTATTTAAAAGTGTATAAATGTTGGCGAATATTACCAATTATTAAAACGCCAACTATAAAATGATTGGCGATATTTTTCAAAAAATATTTTAATTTCCAATGATTTTATATCGTTTATATAATAATTTGGCGATTTTTAGGGTGAAAAATTTTTACCCCATCAAAATTGGGCGAAGCAAGGCTTCAAAAAATTGGACTCCTCAAACCCTTCTTAGTTGGAGCTAAGAAAACTAGGTTGGGTCCTGTTATGAGAGTTGGTGCTATTTTCATCAGTTGGTGTTGATTGTAGTCGAGAATATTTTTTTCTTCCATGTACAATAAATAAAGATCAAAATTCCATATATTCTTGTGTCTCTTTTGATGTGGTGTTGTGCTTATGACTCATGATGGATTTGATTATACAATTGATGACATAATGATTGATATGCTCTGGTTGATTAAAAGAAGGTAAAAGTTTATAATTGCTCTCACACTGATTCACCCCCCTCTCAGTGTGGCCATTGTGTCCAACAATTGGTATCAGATTTGTCCTTCATCACAAGCCTTGCAAGCTTGAGATCCATGGAGACACAATGGAATTATAAAAAGAGTCATCAAGCAATGACATGCTAATACTTGACGTGACATATTATTTCAGTTGGAGCAGCAAGATGAAGGAATATTAGAAGAAGTTTGGCATTTGGGATATTGTGATTAATCCGCCCGCTCCATAAAAAAAGAATGGTAAATCAGCTGCACACAAGGAAGAAAAGAAGGACAACCCTTGAAGTTCCTCATTGATGGACTTCCCAGTTCAGTGAAAGAAAGTGTAGGGGAATACATTTCAGCCAAAGACCTATGGTTCAAGTTGGAAAGTGAGTATCAGAAGGAAAGACCAGAACCAAAGAAGACTAACCGGGAATTAGAAGACAAGCCCCTGGAAGAAGTTAATTAAGAAGAATAAAAGAAAGAAGAGGACTGTAGTAAAGGTATGGACTCTTGTGATTGTAATGATATCCCATGTGATGAAATTGAGAAGGTTCTTGTAGATGACAATGAAGGGATATCAAATGCTGCACATAAGATACATCTCACGTTGTTGAATATTGATCACAAAGCCAACTAGTTTCTGAACGCAATAAATCTGAACCAGAGTGACTTCAAGAAGTTTAAAAATAAAATCTTGGACTCCTTGAATGAATATCAACAGAAGACCATGACAATGAAAGTGTTGCTTGTGAAGAAAAAAACAAGGACACAGAAATGTGGGATCAAATGAAATACAAGGATGTTGAAGTTGAATAACTAAAGACCAAATTGATCGGTCAAAAAGAAGAATCAGAAGATCCTGCTGAAGAGCTTGAAGAAACTAGAGAGGTCAATCATGATCTGAAGAATCAATTGGAGGAAGCCAAGAGGATAGATGAAATCCTGAAGATTCAGCTCGAAGAAAAGGAGGAGACAATATAGAAGTTAGAAATGGAGGTAGCTGGTCTCAGGAAGAAAGGTAATAAGAATGAAGCTTTCTTCAAGTTCAAGGACAATTCATTTGTCCTAGATAAGATCTCAGATTGCTATAAATATCCACTCGACAAGACTGGTCTTGGTTACAAGAAGGAGAAAGAAAAAATTGAAGATGATGCTTGGTCTCCCAAGACTCTAGAAGCAGGTCCATCAACATCCAAAGCTACTCCCCATGCACCTGCACATGACAACAAAGACCCTGGTAATTCAATGATGCATCAAGAAGCGAGATCTATTCCTCAAGGAAATTTTAGAAAAGAATTAGTTCCAATATGGAATTAAATTCCCAGGTATGAAAGTGGATTCAATGGTTATTGTTATTTTTGTTCTAACTTTGGTCATAAAGTTGTGGATTGCAAACTCTATGTAAGAAGAAGTGGTGGAAACCCCAATGACCCAGTTAGATGTTGGACATGTAATCAAGTAGGAGATGTTGTTTCCACATGTCACACATTGAGATGCTAGACATGTAGTTGGTTTGGTCACAAAGCCCAAGAATGTGCAAGTCAAATAAGTCAACCAAGGAATATTCCTTCCTACACCTCAGTAAGAAGAACCAGTGAACCATGGAAGAAGATTAATGTAGGAATATTTGAATATCAGAAGACAAAGGCCTAAAGTTAGAGAAATTCTCAGGCATGGAGACATGGATTTGATCAATGAAGTGTTGGAAGTTCCAAGAGCTCAGTCAGGTGCTGGACATGTAACCATGTTGGTCACATTGTTTCATATTGTCGTACGATGAGGTGTTATAGTTGCACTGGATTTGGGCACAAAGCTTAAGATTTTTGGAGTACATAGAAACAACCCATGAGAAGTTTCCTCTACAACTCATCAAGGAAAGCCAGTACATATGAAGGAACAAATGTTGAAAGAACAGATGGTAAAAAGAAAGTATGGATGAGGAAGACAGAGTAGTTGTAGATAGGAGAGGTTGATTAGAGTAGGGAGGATGGCTACCATGTGGCAAGCCAAGTGTAAGGTCTCTCAAATACCTTAGCACACCTTGAGTTCATGAGGCTAGAGGATGAACCCAAAGGAGAAAGGATGACTACTCCAGGTATATAGATAGGTCCTAGGATTGTGCATATTGACAGGGGGAGTAATCATCACTGATTTGTGGTTTCCGATGTAGATATATGGTCACCCTTTGCCATTGATGCCAAAGGGGGAGAGATGAAGACAAAGGGAGAGATAAATACAAAAGGGAAGCATGCTCACTGGGGGAGCATGAGTTGTTTTCATCAATGACAAAGGGCGATATTTTTGATGAAATTGTTATTGATGCCAAAATGGACTTGCAGTGGCCCCACATATTGTCATTGATGCCAACAAGTCCCATTTTTAGTTCCTTGGACCCCTTATAAAGTGGGTTTGAGCCTTGAACTCCTTACAGAGTAGGTTTGTTCCTTGAATCACTTTGTACCCCCTTGATAAGATCCTTGTACCTACAAGGATGGATCTTGGAGCCACCACCTTTTGAAGATGCTGAAGACCCTGTTGATGGTACTGGAGACCCTGGAGATGGTCTTGAAGACTTAATGGATGATGGAGAAACCATAGATGGGTTGGAGAAGCATTAATGGCCCATTCTATTGTCATTCATGCTCTGATGGTGTCATGGTACCTCAAGAAAATGCCTAGCAACTCCAGAGATGATGTCATGATGAATCTTGACCCTTGGAAGTCTCTTGGTATGGTTGAGGTGGTTTAAGAAGCCCATGAATCCCCTTGGCATGTCAAAGAATCCTCTTGATTCATGAAGAATACTTGAAGGAGTCCTTGGACCCACACTTGATGGTGTAATGGTCTTGCAACCCTTATTGTTGTGATGGAGCTCTTATATGATGATGATGACTTTGTATGGTCCTTAACATGTTATGGAACCCTTGGTATAATGAAGAAGCCCATGGAACCCCTAATGAAGACCCTAATACCCTTTCAAAGTTCATGGATCCCACTACTTGCACTTGACATGGTTATATGGCATGATCATGTGGTCTTTGGTGACTTAATGAAGCCATGGAACCTTGTGAAGATCATGATTCCCATTGCTTGCACTTGATGTGGTTAAATCACCCACACACATTTTGGCTTGATGATAGTCCATTTAGTGACAAGCTTGAATCCCATGATGGAACCTTGCACATGGAATACCATTAAAATCCCTAGTGGCTTGATGCAACCCTATGAAGATGTGGAGGACACCCTCCCATGAATTTTAAATGATGTGGTTGACTTTGAAATATTTTAAAAGAAAAATAATAAAAATACATAAGGTTAACCATAGAGGTGGTAAGAAAAATAATAAAAATACATAAGGTTGACTATTGAGGTTGTAATAAAATAGTAAAAATACATAATTTTGACCATTGAGGTGGTAAGAAAAATAATAAAAATACATAAGGTTGACCATTGAGGTGGTAAGAAGTTTAGAGTAAAAAATAAAATTCAAATTAATAAAAAATCTTACCTTTGAAGACAAGTTGGCCAACATGAAATATGTCCACTTTAATGTGTATATAAACACATCCAAAAACACTCAATGATTGATGTAGAGAAGTGAATTCATGGAGATTAGTCTGAGGTTTTTTCGTAGTAGTAGAGGAGCAGTTCATTTTTACAGAGAAATTTTTGGGCATCTTCACTAAAATTGGCATAACTTTCTCATACGAAATCGAAATTACAAAATTCTTAGCTCGTCGAAAATATTGTTACGAGTGCTATGTGATGACATGATATAGAGTTTATTTTTTCTTTCTACTTCTTCTTCATCTTGTGATATTCAGAAAGGTATGGTTCATTATTCTAGGTTTCTCTTGTGATGGCACATGTCTCTCATGGATAGAGTTCATCTTTGATCTTAGTATGTGAGCCTCTATATTGGTATATATATTTGAAGTCATTATGGAGGCTATGATGATGATATTGCACACCTTTATGCTATGATATGACACACTTTATGATGATAATACATGTGATAATGATGTACACTCTATGATGTTGATGCACTCCTATACAATATGATGTACATGCATACCATAGTGTGATGATGCTCTCCTATGAACTGTGATGTATACTTAATGTTGATGATGCATATATGGTGAACACTAATATCATGATGATTAGGATGCATACCCTATGACGATGATGCATACCTATGATGATGATGCATGCCTTATGTTCAGTGAAAGCAGAGAAGAATTACTTGTTCATTTTTGTGTATGATAAGGTGTACAATGATGTACATGAGTAGTGTATGGCAGTAAAATGACTTATCATTATATAGTGATGACTCGGAAGATGATCAACATCAGAGATGAGAAACAGTGATGTGCAATAGTGATGAGCAGTAGAGATGAGCAGTAATGATGAGAAACAGTGATGAGTAAGAGAGATGAGCAGTAGTGATCATAAGCCGTGATGAGCAGCAGTGATGAGCATAGATTGATGTGCAGAGAAAAGTTTGGTTGTGTAGTAGATCCATATGATTGCTTGCAAGAAGAATCTTGCACTTGAGGATTGGACTCCTCAAACCCTTCTTAGTTGGAGCTAATAAAACTAGATTGGGTCCTGTTTTGAAATTTTGTGGTCTTTTCATCAGTTGGTGTTGATTGTAATTGAGAAGATTGTTGTATTCCATGTACAATAAATAAATATCAAAATTCCATATATTCTTGTGTCTATTTTGATGTGATTTTGTGCTTATGACTCATGATGGATTTCATTATGCAATTGATGACATAATGATTGATATTCTTTGATTGATTAAAAGAAGGTAAAATTTTATAATTTCTCTCACACTGATTCACGCCGCTCTCAGTATGGCCATTGTGTCCAACATTTCTTTCCTATATATAGTAGACATAGGTGTACAATAACAACTAATAGGCCCACTAATATACCTAAGATTACATAAATAATATGCAATACACCACCATATAGGGGGTAAATTTCCACACTATAGGGGGGAATGTGTGCAACATTTAGGGCTTAACATGCCCCTCTCCTTTAAACAATATTTTTCCTCAACACTTGGGTAGTTTTGGATGCATCTATATGAAGGCGTAATCTTCCCATGTCGAATCTGCAGCTGGTAAGTTCTTCCACTTGACGAGGTACCCAATAATAGCCCGATTTTGTATTTGTTTGATCCTTCTTTCAATTATTTTTTCAAGTTTCCATATGATTTTTCCTTCTTCAAAACTCCTTTGACTGTGATGTTAATATACATGTTGTTTCATCCTATTTTTGGACATCTTCAGTATTTGGAGACTACTTGTCGGTTCTCTTTGTGATCTACCATTGCTTGAACTATAGATTTTCCTTCTTCAAACCTTGATTAGAAGATTATTTTATGGTCGTCTTGGATTGAGATAAATTTAAAATTTTAGATCTTCTAGGTATGCAAATTTAGCTTGTGGTGGCATGATGTTTCCTCTTTTTGATGTCGCGGGTATGACCTAAATTGGATGCTCCAGTAAATCTATATTGAAATTCTCCCAACGCTTCTTATTTTTTTCCTATCCATAAGAGCGAACTTGTACAATATGCCAAGTGTCCAATGTTTCAAATCTGACTCTAAAATGTATATCACATACACTATGGATAGTCTTATATTTTATGAAATATTCCATCACTCACTTTGTATATCGAAAACTCTGGATTGAACAATTTTCCCTAGAACACCTTTTTTCAAACCCTGATTGGAAGACTGCTTTAGGACTGACTTGAAACTGAGGTAAAATTGGAATTTTGGCTCATCTAGGTCTAAAAATTCAATATGTTGTAGCCTGATGTGTCCAATTATTGGTGATGTGGGTTTGACATAATTTGGATTTGCTAATAAAAATTTATTTCAAATCTCCCAAAACTTATTAATTTTGTCCTATCCAGAAGATTGAACTTGTACAGTATGCCACGGGTCCAATATTTTGTTTATGAAGCTAAAAAACCTACCAAAGATACCCTGGCCTATCCTGTTTCTTATGCAAAATGTCTCACTCAATTTGGATCTTGTATGCCTCAAATATGACATTTTTCCCCATAACACAATTTTTAGATTAGGTTTTAGACTAGTCAAAACCCTAGATTACTCCACAAATATATCCTAAACTGTAATGTATCAGGATCTCAATTTTATATTGGATATCTATTGACCTATTTTAGAAGTGGATTTTCAACCTCAATCTATGAATCATTCTAGAAAAAAAAGGTGTAGCAAAAATTCCAAGATGACTCATTTTACAGAAGCCAGTCTCGAGGAAAGAGATCTTATACTAAATTTTATGTAACCGAGTCCCAGAAATAACACAAAAATAGTATAAATGTACCAAAAGAGAGTAATCCATGCCTTAATAATGAATAATAGGTATGAATATCAATCCTCTTCAAGGGAGGAACCTCCTTACACAATGTACTATGTACCCAATACAAGATAATATAAAATTCTCACTAAAATGAAAATATATCCTTCCTATATATAGGATACATAGATGTACAATAACAACTAATAAACCCAAGCCTAGATCAATAATATGTAATACACCACCATATAGGGGTTAAAGTGGCACACTATAGGGGTAACTGTTCCCAACCTTTAGGGCTTAATAAGAAGTCCATATGTTAATACCCATAGGAAATTTGTACATCATATTCTAATCTCAAGTTGGTCATTTGAGCATATTTATTAATGAGTAGCATAAGAGTATACATGAAATTTCTATTCATGGGAACACTACTATAACTTTAAATGAAGAAAATGAATGTAGGGATTAGATAAACCTTTCAGTTACTCTCTAGAAGCCTCACCCACTTCACATAAATGGCTCATCCATACCCATGTATTTCAATTGAATGACTCATTTATGTATCCTTTACATAGAGACAATACATATATAAGTTTAACTATAACTACCCTCGAACTAGTACCATCTCGTTCCAACTTCCTTTCAGGGCATTTTTGGGTCAGCTCCCCCATCCAACCATTGCAAAAAGTAAAAATTATACTACACATCTTAAAAGGTGGAAGTAATGGGACACGGACATCTAAAATAAATAGGTTTAAGAGGCAAAACAATCGAGACTATAAATGTCTACTAAAAGTGGGTCCCATCATGTGGTATCACTAGGGAAACCCATTAGGGATATGGACACTTGATGGTAATGGGATATACTACCTGGAGAGAATAATCTTAAACCATTACTAAAAGGTGTCATCCCACACTCTTAAGGAGCTTTATGAAACTACTCCCCCACCTTCCAAATACTTATCTATTTTACAAATTTTTAAAAGGAACTTAAAAATAAATCTTTTTGAGTAAAATAGGGTGCAAGAGATTACCTTGTTGAGGCTATGGATGACTTCTAGAAGTGAGTACTAACTTGTGGTACCAAGTATGAACAAATCTAATCCATATGTCCTTATGATAACACTACTTGTGAAGTCATGCCAAGACGGAGCATAAAATGTGGTTAGAGCTAAGTTGTAAATGAACCCCATATAATTGCCACTAGAGAATGGACCTAATATGACCTTAAGACCATACCGTTAGATTTATACTATACCTTAGATGTCACTATCTTAGAAGTGGGACCATGATTTTAAGAATCTAATAAACTCCACTGGGAAATTTATCATTATCGCTTGAATGATTGTAATTATTTTTGAAATTGGATAAGGATAACTATTTTTATATAGGTTTTCATCTGTTCAGACCACTAATATTCTCATATTTTTATTGTCCAAAGAAAATAGAAAAATCCATGCTTTAATCTAAAAGACTCCCTAAGAATAGTATTGTTAAAACATTGATGAATCTTGTATAAGCAAGGAAATAAGAATATGCATTATCATATAGAAATATAGAGTTGATTATAAGTATTTTATGTGGGTTATTCTTGTGTTATTTAGATAATCATATGAGGGAAAGGACTCATAAGTTGATGTTTGAAAAAATGTTCAAATTAGAAAATTTATGTGCATTTTTGCTATTGTCACCAAATAAGCATTAAAAAGGTTTCAAAATGAGCATAGCATTGGATGTACTATGTGTTTTGATCAATTTATATTTACTATTATGTGCATGGTATTATGACTTTCTCTGCATGTGATGAAATTCAACAATCAATAGTAGGCTTTTGGAACTTTATGCCTCCAAATCATTAGCATATCTTTAGCCTTTTATTTGTGGCAAATAAGGATTTTCAGTGCATTCAAATTTAATTTCTACATCTTGAACATATGATGATGATGTATTCTAGTACCTAGATCACTCTTGGCACCATTATCCATCTTTCATCCTATGCACTTCATTTGCAATAGGGACCCCCAACATTTTCAAAGTTTTCATAATTTCCATACTTTTAGATTTCCAAAATTTTCAAGAATTCCCCAAATACTTATTAATGTAAAATAAACAAAACATCAATTTAGCACAACATACTTCATGCTCAACCAATAACTACACATTGTTAACAACATTTGAGTGATTTTCCAACAATTTTCAACATTTTTTGGGCCTTTTCTCCATTGGTACTGGAATTTGTGCCATAAATCCTGTAGATGTAGCTTTCATTTTGTTGGTACCATAACTAGTAATGGAATTTCACAGTTACAATTTGTACCTTTTTCATCCCTTACAATAGATCTAACTCCTTGCTATACCTCTTCATTTCGAATATGGATCCAACTTTCAAGATTTTCAAGTTGTACCTGTTATACATGGATTTTGAACCATATTTTCTATATTATATACCTTCTTCACAAATGCACCAAGTGTAAGTATGAGGTGCAATAATTAGTTTATTTCAATCAACTCTCATAGCACATGGTGACTTTCTTTTTCTCATAAATTTTCAAGCTATGTTAAATGATCAAGGATTCCCTACCTTGTTTGCATGAGGACATGTAAACCTCTAGGTGTGGGTAAGAGAAGTCTCCATCATCCTTCAATCAACAAGTAATCTATATGGCACATCAAGAATCTAAACAAATATTCTTATCCTTGACATGACCCATCTTCATTATTCAACCAACTTGCATCATGTTCTGTACAACTTCTATTTAACATGTAGTAAAATTCAAAGCAAAATTTAAGTTGAGGTACAACTAGTATATTACTCTTTAATTTGCTATTTTTTCTGAAAATCTAATGGGAATCCACATTTCATAGAATTCACTAGCATTCATAGATTATCATCCTCGTTCATTTTCCATTTTTCAGTCCACCTTCCATATCATTACCATTCATTCACTTTGATAATAAATAAATGTACATAAGAAAAGTTAAACTCATTATGGTATCTAAGTATGGGAAAAAAGGAAACCTATATTACACCTCTTTCTTCATAAAATGCATGAATCATTATTAAAAGAGTAAAACTCATGGTTGCCAACGTCAATTAAAATTGCCACAAGTCAATGATGATTTTCAAGTCAAATACATTCAATCAAAGGTAAATTTCCCAATATTCATTAGTTTTCATAAGTAAAACCTTACCTCCTCACTTAGTTATCATGAGGTCGAAATGACAATACTTAGGTGTGGGGGAGTGATGGGCTCCATTTTTGCTATTTTTCCGCATAACAAATTCACCTTTCTAAGTCATTTTCATGCATTTCATATCATTATTTAACCTTCATTTAAGCCCAAATGTACCTATGTAGTTAATACATCTATTTTTCCAACAATTTGGCAATTAAAAGGGTTTATATCGAAGTTTTACTAATGATAGTTGTATGAGTTTTATTTGTGCAATTATGTACTAGTTCTAGTACTAGTGCCCATACTAGTCTTGGCATCAATTCATGGTTGGCATATTTCCACACCTCCAAATCGAATTCCACTATTTGTATATTATTGATGGACCTCCCAAAATGGATTTGTATCACTCATACCTCACCCATATCACTCATGTGAGTGTCCATCATGTGGTCAAATATTTCCTAGTTTTTTGCAATAGTTTTCAAATGGCCAAATTCTTTCTCGATTTCCAAGTAGATGAAGGCGAATCTCAAAATTCTAAGACATGGGTTTTCTTCGTGGTATGATAAATTGATTAATAGTAAGGTAGTTTTCCAAAATCAATTATGTATTAGGATATATTGGTGGTTCCTTGACTCAAATCTGCCCAAAATCATGTAAGACCCAGATTTTTGGGATTTTCCCTAAATTGGGAAAATTAGTTTTCTAAGTTTTAGGATTCAGTTTCGTACACTTATGAAATTATTTGATGCATACTAAGGCTCAAGGGACTGATAGATCATAATTACACTAGTGTTTTTTCATATATGGAGATCTAAATTTATGAAAGTACTGTAAGTTTATGGGTTTCATCTTACTAAAGTAAGTGTTGATCGTTCTATATCTATGTGCAATTTCTTCCTCAATATTGTAAGTATTTTTGAAACACATGTTAGGTGAGGAATAGCCCTTTCAATATGGTATTTGTTGCTTTATACTTGTTGTTTGTGTTTTAATTAGTTAGCATCTAAATTATTTCCATCATTTCCATTATGTTTGCATGTTAACTTTATTGATTGCATTTCCATATTTCATGTTTCATTTCCATACATAGAAGTAGTCTATGAAAAATTGCTTTGTTTTCATTTTATTTTATGATTTGTGATTACCATACATGTACATCCAATTGCGCTTTATTTATGCTCTTTAATTTGTGAGCATGAAATTTGAACCTAATCAAAGGAAGTTGTTTTGATTTCAGAAGCAACATAATCTTTGTTCTAATCCTCTTCTTTTCTACATTAATTCTCTACTCCATGGTGTAGACTTGTTTCTAGGATAAATAATTATTTGTTAAATCCATTGTGTAACCCTTTTCAAATCTTTCCTTCTACAATCACATTGTAAACTTGTTCACTATAATTTCCGTCTCATCCTTCCACACATAAGACTCATGATTCCATGTAAAGGAGTTTTGTTATATATGTAAATTACATACTCTATTTTATTATTTTTCTTAGAATTGATTCTATTATTCACAGTTTTCTATTGTTAAATCATTGTCATACATTCCAATTCACTCTTATCACCCACTAGACACAATGGAATCGATGGCTAATATCATTAAACATTGTATTTATATTATTTTATGAAGCACAAATGATCCTTACATGTGCACTCTTGTTCTTCAAATTAATGATTGGAATTATTGTTCTTTATTTAGCCTCCACATAAACACCATTGTTTCATTGCATCAATTAAAACATATCTTCTATTAGTCAATGATGCTTAGTTCAAATTTGATTTACATGTACAAATATTGGTAATAGAAGATACTCCATAAATCAATTTGGGACTTTCATACTTCAGATCTCCTTCACACATTGACTTCAATCTCTACTATCTATTTCATTAATAAATATGTACAAGATCTATCAATTATTTATGTTCCATATAGAAATGACTCGTATACATAAGTATTAACTACAGGAGAATGTGCACCCCCTCCCATTTGATCATATATATATATATACACAGAGAGAGAGAGAGAGAGAGAGAGAGAGAGAGAGAGAGAGAGAGAGAGAGAGAGAGAGAGAGAGAGATTTGGAAACAAAGTATGTAAAGCATAGAGAATTAAGATCATTCCCCTTTCATTCCATTCACTCTACTCCATTATTGTTTCTTTTTCATATATTATTTGATTTTAGAAATATGATATAAGAATAATCTGTTGGAACATCAAAAATAGTAGGAGTTCTTCTTTTATTCATTCTTATTATTGTCCACCATATCATTGTTTCAATACCTATCATTTAATTTCAACATGTAATCCATAATTTTGTATGTGTTTAAACTCTTCATGCATATACATTCTCTTCTATTTTGGCACTACTTTGTTCTCATTGTTGTGCTCATTTGAAGAACCTCTAAGTCTGGATTAAGTTTACATATAGTTTGCTTTATTTGTATTTTTCTTCAATTTGTATAAGGTACTACCTTTATTTCAATTGGTTTTCCCATAGCTAATCCAACCACTACAATAATAGGCCGTTAAAGACTTGGATTTAACTCGGGAGATATGATCTTGTGATCCAATGATAAGAATAATCTCGTGGTGTTAGTTTAAATTGTCATTTGATGTCATTTAATTTGATTTTGTTGATTTTTGCTTACTTTCACTCATTTGCATTTTGTAGTGTGCTTTCTAGAATTAGTCATTAGTTATTAGATTAGGTTAGATTAGATTCTCTAATCATCCATTTCATGTGCTCGCACCTCTAAGTTTATGATTACCCCAATTGATAATTTAATGAAAGAGTAAGGAAGATGGATAGAAGAACGTAATTTATACCGTAATTGGGGAAGAGAGGTGACTTTTCAAGTCACCTCTTAGTTTATTTACATTAATTAACCTAGATTAATAATTAAATTTGGCTTTCATTACATTGCCTTTCCCTTAAGGAAGCTTTGTCCTCAAAGCTTAATTGACGACAATGACTACGTGAACTATCGCAACGTCTCTTAATAATTAAATTTGACATCTTCCCACATTGTCAATCTTCTTGCCATTTTCTATCATAACCGTCATGTTAGGTACTGGACGAATAAATAGGTTAAATACTTTAGCAAGCTTGACATTAACGAAGTTATGTGTGCTGCTAGAGTCGATGAGAGCTGTGATGTTATTATTTTTTATATGACCTTTAATCTTCAATGTTTGCAGTTGGGAGATTCCGGTAATAGCGGCTAATGAGATTTGTGGGGAGTTGTCCTCGATTCCTGGGTGGTAGTATTCTTGGCTATTTACATCGTTCTCAATTGGTTCATTGACTTCTAGCTCTGCTTCACAAGCATATAATTTCTTTTGTAAGCATCTGTGCTTAGGATCCCATTTGCCTCTACAGAACTTACATTTTCCTTCTTTTATTCTTTGAGCCTCTAAACTAGGCTTTGTTCTTTCCCTAAGTTGAGGTGGTGTATACCTTGGATTTCCTGTGTATCTTGAATGGAGGGGGTTCTTTTTGGAGTCGTCTTGGTCAACATTTGTATGAACATATTTGCTTTCAATAATCCTGGCTTTACGTCGTGCTTCCTCCATGGTAGAGATGTTGTGTAACTCTAGTTCATCACGGATGTGTTGTTTTAGACCGTGTATGTAGGTCTGTAGTCGTTGGTCATCGGTTAATTCTAGGACTCAAGTTGACAGCGCTTCCCATTCACAGGTGTACTCATCGACACTGTTTTTTTGTTGTAACCTTGTGATTTTGGCAAAGAAGTATTTTTCTTCAATGCCTTGGAATATTTTGATGAGGTCGTTCTTGAAGCTAACCCAGTTGTAAGAACATATTCTTGCAGTATTCTTCCACCATAAGTACCAGTTGTAAGCGTTGCCTTCTAGATGCATGGAGGCGTATTTAATTTTCTCGTTGTCATAATGGATGTTGTGGATGTCTAGGTATTCCTCGGCTTTGTTAATCCATGCTATGCATTATCGTTCATCCTCGTCGTATTTGGGTAACTCAACTTTCACCCGTATTTGGCATTCTTGTGTATATGCGTTAGAGGACGACATGTTGAATAAAGGATCTGGCTGCTCTAGAGTTCTTGGAGAGTTTGGTTGCAAGTCATTCGAGATTTGTAATCTGTCCAAGATGGCGGTTAAAAATGCTTGATTTTTCTTTTGGTCTTCTTGTAGAGTGAGGAAGCTATTCTCTATTTGTGATGCAAATTGTGTCCACTTTGATGTCAAATCGTCATTGGTTTGTTTGATTTTTACGTGGAGTTCCTCGTAATTCTTGTTAATTTTCTAATTGATTTGATCGAACCAAGCATCCATTGATCTGGTGATTGCTGGAATCTTCCCAGTGCTGAACGTGGACTTATTTTTATTTGCTGTATAATGCCAGCTTGCCACGATTCTCCCTTTTTTCTTCTTTTTTTTTAAGTAATAATAATAATAATAATTATTATTATATAGTTTTTTTTAAGTAATTATAAGAACAATGATTATTATAATATATTTTTTTAATTAATAATAACATTAATAAATAATAACATTAATAAATAATAATATTGATAAATATTATTAATACTAAAAAATTTATTATTAACAAATGGGTTTAATCAACCGTCACGTGGAGGCAGCATTGAGCGATGGAGAACGAAGGTGGATGGCGTCACAAATTGGACAGGAGGCAGGAACAATGATGGGTGGTTGGCATATTGTATGTGGGGAAATGCAAATGGGATGGCGATGGAGAGAAGGATGCATGGTTTGAGAGTGCGCAGAGGTGGAAGAGGGAAGGAGCGAGGAGGGGAGAAAGCGGATGGAAGGGAGCTAGCGGATGGAAGGGAACTAGCGGATGGGGAGCATGGAGGGAGCAGGCGCACGTGGAGGGAGGAGGCTGGAGCAGAGGTGGGGGTGGAGGATAGAGCAAGCGGGATGGAGGATGGAGCAGAAAGCGAGGGTGGAGGATGGGCGCGAGTAGCACGGAGGGCGGAATGGGGAGGTGGCAGTGGTAGCAGGGCGAGAATGGAGGTGGTGGAAGCTGGGGAAGGCGACGGTAGTAGATTGGGAGGGCGAATGGAGTAGGGAGCAGCGGCGTGGAGCAAAAGTGAATGGTTGGAGGTGGAGAGGGGTGGTGGGAGCAGCGAAAAAATGGGGAGAGGGGGATGGAGAAAATGTGGTGAGGCACCGGTGTGGAGTACAAGGAAGGTAAAGAGGAGGTGGGAGTTGGAGGTGGTGGTGTGGTACCGAGAGTCGAAAGGCTCTAATACCAATGAAAGAGTAATGAAGATGGAAAGAAGAACATAATGTAGGAAATGTATATTTAATAAATGTAGGAGATGAATTACATAATAGGTGCCACGGTAATTTATACTGTAATTGGGGAAGAGAGGTGAATTTTCAAGTCACCTCTTAGTTTATTTACATTAATTAACCTAGCTTAATATCTAAATTTGTCTTTCATTACATTTAATTCCAATTAAAACATAGATTTAGCTCAACAATACACACGTAGAAACACCTTGTGATGTTTTTGAATTAGCTCTTGTGTCTTTGGTTGTTTGTCCATATCTCCTTCACTTGTTAGAATCTCCATTTCTTGACATTGAAGTATGTACGTTGGTGCATCTTTCCAATGTACCTTTTCCATATGATGTGTTGTAACCAGTTGTGTCGAAGGTGGTTGGAACCCATATAATTTGTGTGTTTTCCCGAATACATGGAATTCAATAAAATGTTCTTGGTGATTTGCAGAGTATGTACCCAAGGTTTATAACCATTGTATTCCTAATACTACGTCGATTCCTCCCAGTGGTACCGCAAAGAAATCTGATTCCAAGTTATATTCTTGCATTTGTAACTTAACCTTGTGACATCTTCCCACATTGTCAATCTTCTTGCCGTCTGCTATCATAACCGTCATGTTAGGTACTGGACAAATAAATAGGTTAAATACTTTAGCAAGGTTGACATTAACGAAGTTATGGGTGCTTCCAGAGTCGATGAGAACTGTGACGTTATTATTTTTTATATGACCTTTAATCTTCAATGTTTGTAGTTGGGAGATTCCGGTAAAAGTGGCTAATGATATTTGTGGGGAGTTGTCCTCGATTCCTGGGTGGTGGTATTCTTGGCTATTTACATTGTTCTCAATTGGTTCATTGACTTCTAGCTCTGCTTCATAAGCATATAATTTCTTTTGTAAGCATCTGTGCTTTGGATCCCATTTGCCTCTACAGAACTTACATTTTCCTTCTTTTATTCTCTGAGCCTCTAAACTGGGCTTTGTTCCTTCCCTAAGTTGAGGTGGGGTATACCTTGGATTTCCTGTGTATCCTGAATGGAGGGGGTTCTTTTTGGAGTCGTCTTGGTCAACATTTGTATGAATGGATTTGCTTTCAATAATCTTGGCTTTACGTCATGCTTCCTCCATGGTAGAGATGTTGTGTAACTCTAGTTCATCACGAATGTGTTATTTTAGACCGTATATGTAGGTTTGTAGTCATTGGTCATTGGTTAATTCTAGGACTCAAGTTGACAGCGCTTCCCATTCACAGGTGTACTCATCGACACTATTTTTTTGTTGTAACCTTGTGATTTTGGCAAAGAAGTCTTTTTCTTCAATGCCTTGGAATATTTTGATGAGGTCCTTCTTGAAGCTAACCTAGTTGTAAGAACATATTCTTGTAGTATTCTTCCACCATAAGTACCAGTTGTAAGCGTTGCCTTCTAGATGCATGGAGGCGTATTTAATTTTCTTGCTGTCATAATGGATGTTGTGGATGTCTAGGTATTCGTTGGCTTTGTTAATCCATGCTATGCATTTTCATTCGTCCCCATCGTATTTGGGTAACTCGACCTTCACCCGCATTTGGCATTCTTGTGTATATGCATTAGAGGACGACATGTTGAATAGAGGATCTTTCTACTCTAGAGTTCTTGGAGAGTTTGGTTGCAAGTCATTCGAGATTTGTAATCTGTCCAAGATGGAGGTTAAAATTGCTTGATTTTTATTTTGCTCTTCTTGTAGAGTGAGGAAGTTATTCTCTATTCGTGACGCAAATTGTGTCCACTTTGATATCAAATCGTCATTGGTTTGTTTTATTTTTACATGGAGTTCCTCATAATTCTTGTTAATTTTCTCATTGATTTGATTGAACCGAGCATCCATTGATCTGGTGATTGCTGGAATCTTCCCAGTACTGAACATGGACTTTTTATTATTTGCTGTATAATGCTAGCCCGCCACAATTCTCCCTTTTTTCCTCTTTTTTTTAAGTAATAATAATAATAATAATAATTATTATTATATAGTTTTTTTTAAAGTAATTATAATAACAATGATTATTATAATATAGTATTTTTAATTAATAATAACATTAATAAATAATAATATTAATAAATATTATTAATATGAAAATTTTTATTATTAACAAATGGGTTTAACCAACCATCATGTGGAGGCAGCATTGAGAGATGGAGAACGAAGGTGGATGGCGTAGAAAATTGGACAGGAGGTGGGAACAATGATGGGTGGTTGGCATATTGGATGTGGGGAAACACAAATGGGATGGCGATGGAGAGAAGTATGCGTGGCTTGAGAGCACGCAGAGGTGGAAGAGGGAAGGAACGAGGAGGGGAGAAAGCGGATGGAAGGGAGCTGGCGGATGGGGAGTGTGGAGGGAGCAGGTGCGCGTGGAGGGAGGAGGCTGGAGCAGAGGTGGGGGTGGAGGATAGAGCAAGTGAGATGAAGGATGGAGCAGAAAGTGGGAGTGGAGGATGGGCGCGAGTAGTGGGGAGGGCGGAATGGGGAGGTGGCGATGGTAGCAGGGTGAGAATAGAGGTGACGAAAGCTGGGGAAGGCAACGGTAGCAGATTGGGAGGGCGAATGGAGTAGGGAGCAATGGCGTGGAGCAACAGCGAATGGTTGGAGGTGGAGAGGGGTGGTGGGAGAGTGGAGCAACAAAAAAATGGGGAGAGGGGGATGGAGAAAATGTGGTGAGGCACCGGTGTGGAGTACAGGGAAGGTAAAGAGGAGGTGGGAGTTGGAGGTGGTGGTGTGGTGCCAAGAGTTGAAAGCCTCTGATACCAATGAAAGAGTAAGGAAGATGGAAAGAAGAACGTAATGTAGGAAATGTATATTTAATAAATGTAGGAGATGAATTACATAATAGGTGCCACGGTAATTTATACCGTAATTGGGGAAGAGAGGTGACTTTTCAAGTCACCTCTTAGTTTATTTACATTAATTAACCTAGCTTAATACCTAAATTTGGATTTCATTACATTTAATTCCAATTAAAACATAGATTTAGCTCAACAATACACACGTAGAAACTTGGAGGATCAAAACACATTGATGGAGATGATGTATGGAAATTATCCTTGTCTATAGCACATAACGATGAACACTACCTTGATCCCTAGAATCAAATCAATTAAGGAATTTGTTAAGTTGGTCCAATTTGATAGCTAGATGGAAACTAAATTATCATCATAGTCTTTGATCACTCAACTAGTTTGGTATGTCCAAAGTTGTAATATGTCATTGAGATGGCTTGATGAGTTTTCTTTGAGTTGGAAAGCTAGGTCATCCATTTATTTATAAATTGGATGAGTGCCACATGGATTAGGCCTAGAGTTACATTAATGGTGCGTTGGGGATTGAGAAATGGCCACATATGAAAGCTCAACCTTGACTACTAATAAGCATTGGTCACACAAAAATGTAATATTCTAAATCCTAGAAGTATAGCACACTAAAATATAAAAGTTGCATGAAAAATGTTAGAAGCACTCTAATGCATAGATTAGCAGTCCCTAATTAAAAGCAGTTCCCATTGCATATGATGTGGCATTATACAACGTATCAAGAAACTTTTATGGCCCCTATTCAAGTGTGAAATAATTGGCATGTCTTGATAATTGACCTTCCTAAACATATTTTATGATATTTGTAGCCTTATAGCTGGTGTACCACGTCATTTTTTAAATAGCTTTATAACGTGCCATGCCTCTCAAGAACTTCTCTGATGTGATGGAGCACACATTCTTATTTCTAGTTCAATGTCAAAAGGGGGATTGCGTTACATGGTTCTCTTCTCAATATATAGAGAAATAAAAGGGCATCGAAACTCAATATTAAAAGTTGGATACATACCAAAGGTGTATTGCAAACTAATATGAAACACACTCACATTACACTAATCGGTGATGATGTATGGATTGCATCATAATGTCATGATGTTACAACATGGATCCTAGAATATGTCCTTACATCTAGAAACCATAACATCTAATCCATATGAACCCGATCTTAATCTCAATAATCCTCATCCTTAATGCACAACCCATATAACGTTTAATCCTTAAACATTATAACTTGAATGAACATAACCATTAAAAAAAAAATCCTATAACTGATAACTACTAAACCTTATAAATCGTATAATCCATAACCCATAAACACTCTAAACGAAAACATTTAAACCATATAATGAATTTAACCCTCAATCACCATATCTTACCCCTAACTCTAGTAAATAGTAAATATGACTACTTTTACTCCTCAATATTAATACCAATCATACCAAACCACTATAATCCCTATTGCATAACCAAAAATATCCTTTACCAAATAATTCCCCTATACTATAGAATGCATCATCCATAATCCATATCCCTCACAACCACAAACATAAATTATCTTATAACCCTTTTACATTGTATACCCAATCTAATCTACTCCATAAACCTTATAACATTAAATAACCTCTAACGTATCACATATGATAACCCCTCCTCTATCCATATAAGACCTATACCACATAAGCATAATGACCAATATAATGATGATGATGATGATGATGTGTTGTAACATTTTTTAGACGAACTTAATCTACATGATTGAAACAAAGAGAGAGAACAAAGAATCTAGGAAATTAAAATCCTGAACTTACTAATTTAGAATTTTGTTTTGCTGTGATTTTAAATTCACGGTAAAGTTTCTATCATACTTTGGTTGTCTTTAATTTGATTTTATTGTATATATGACTATAATGACATCTATCTAACACTTATTTGATAATTCTTATAACATGTAATCGTTGAAACTCTTAACTTGAACTCCTATAGAACTCTAACCCTTAACCCCTAATCACCATCCATTAAACCATGTATCTCATATTCTTTAACCCATAATACCTAAAACCCTAATAACACCTAATCCTTATAATTGGTAAACCCTTATTAATATAACTCTTATAACTTTGACCAATATATCTAGTATATGATAACCTAAATGATAATGTTAAAACATCGTCATGTATAGTTTTCTATTGTTAAATTATTATTTAATAAGTTAATGATTGATACTACTGACCTACCAATCCACTAACCCACTAACCCATAATTGGGTAAGAGTGGATTAGTAAAGTATCTTATGGTTATAATCATTGCCTATTTTTGTCCATGGTTAGTATCACATCATCAACCATGAACCAACCCCTAACCTAAGAACCAATAAGAAATATGATTGGTTATATATAAGTGTGGTTAGCCATGTGTGAATGTAATTTTCTATGGTTAAATATAACCCTAATATGTCATTTATACTACCAACCAACTAAACCATTATTCTTTGACTTAGTAAGGATGGTTGACCCTAGTAATTTAGCCTAATTGACTACGATTTCACATAGTAATTCATTGTGAAAACTAACCTCGTAAATAAACATTCACAAATATTCTTGAATATAGTTGAAGTATTTTTTCCATGGTTAATTTATCGCTAACATGTTAATGGTTTACACAAAAAATGCACTAACATCTAAGTAGTAGCTTCAATCATGTAAAAATGGTTTACCATGATTGAATTTGTTTAGCATAGTTACATACGGTTTCCCATGGTTGATTATGCTATACTACATCATTACTAATCTTTGAATTAAAGACCACTAAGAAATATGGTTTATTATGCTTAAGTATAATTGTCCAAGGTTGAATATTGTCCTAATTTGTCATTGTTTGATGCAACTAACAAACTAACCCCATAACCCCTAACCCATCACATATGGATTACCATAGATGGCCATAGTTATGTCTATCTATCCATCACTATTTTTATTTGTAAAGCACGGGCAAGGTAATTTTATTCTCAAGAGATAAGTTCAATTTATTGGGTGGTGGGCCTAACAAAGGGAAATCTAGACCAGTCACCCCTTCAAAATTCATAGATTAAATTTTAGTTCTGAATATTACTTGTAAAGAAAAAAAGAGGTTTAATACTATAACTAGTAATCCTACAACTGCCTATAAAGGTCATGATAGTGGAATTAAAAGACATAATACCCAATGGGATGATACTTCTAACCAAAATATAAAAAGCAATTGAATTCATAGCATAAACTAATTTACTAGACTTAGACCAAGCCTACTTGGAGTGTTAGGAGAAGACAAGATTATGAATCATCTGATATGGTAATTTTGGAGCCACCTTGGATTCAAGATCCTCCTCATTCACAATTGCCTTGCTATTTTTATCTATGCTCAGTATTCTTCAGTAAATGAGCCCAGATTGATCTAGAAGAACATTCTATTGGAAGACATTACTAATGAGCTCGCATACCAGGGAATTGAGCCTCATATCTAATTCTTTATGGCCTTTGATAATTTGATGGGACTAATTTTGCAAACACTCCATGCTAGTTGAGAGATCAAGGACATTGTTCTCCTCGGCTAATAGACCATTGAAAATATCGATGATAACAAACCCTATAAGTATTTTTGTTTTACAAAGAAGAGCTAAGATATTTGTATATCTAGTTTCTCTTGTGTGAGTATTCCTCTACAAGTTTCTCAAGTGTCGAAACCCGCATGTCCTTCCAATTTTTTCTCCATATGCTAAATATGATCCTTCATGGGTGGCTTAACCATTCCACTGAAGTCTTCCTTTTCCTTCCTTTGTTCTACCAAAATATGGGATGTGCAACCATTTTGGCCCACTCTACGTTCTATGATCCATCCTCTTCACGTGAACCATTTGCAACCAAAGGATAGAGTGCATTGTATCACAAATTAAATAGTTCAAAGACAGAGGAGAGAGCCAACCAAGCATATGAAAATTTCAAACTAGATTCCCACCCATATCATGCTTACCTATACTGCTTTGTCCGCCAAAGGTGAGAGTTTCAAACCTCATCATGACATGTTGAACATGCATTGTGAACTAGAGTACCCTCAAGGATAAATACACACTTATATACGTCTAACGAGAGAGAAAAAGTGTTCCACAACCTACCATAATTAACTCCAACCTCCCAACACTTTTTTCTTACTAGTGTTGGGAGCCATCTGCCAAGGTGGGGGATTTGACCTCTAGTTGTTCGACCATGGAATCATTAATAAGTACGTCTCACAAGGGAGGGAGATCCCTCAAGGGGGTTTTCTTTACAATATATAGAATTGTTTTCACTTGCGGAGTCAAAATTGGGATGGGGATTGTACTCACATGACATGGGGTTGATTCCCATTTGTTATCACTATAGCCCTAGGTGCACACAAACAATACCCTAGCATGGGGCATGTGTATGTTGAGGTTTGAACCTATGGAATTTCAAGGAATGTATTAAAAGTAAACTCTATCACTAGTTGGTATACACCCCTAGGGGTGACCTATCTATCATTATTACTACCACAATAGTTGAGTAGTATTCTATCATTTAGTGACCACCAATAAACATATTTAATTAGAATAGTTGACTATTCTCAATCATTGTTGGTTATCTATAATTTGTGTAGACCTAATATGTTAGAGGCTTATCTTACTAAACCACTATCAACCACTTATACTATGAAATGAGAACTCGACACAGTTCTCGTTTTTCTCTCTCCTAAATTTTGTAGCTATTTTTACCTTTGTTTAAAAAAGGGTTGATACCAATATCACACATTTTCATTTTAAGCCATTTTTTGGGCCTTTAAATCATATTTGTCGTAAAATATTTTTAATTTCTATTTTAAAGTGTGTTTTTTAGAAATTTAACAAAATAACATACATTTAGAAGCAAGTTATAATGAAAAACATATACATATTGCAGTTTTTTATTTAAAATAAGCCATTTTTATTGACAAATTATAAAAAAAAACCCATAAAATAAAGACATTTAAAATCATTTTCAATGGATTTTCAGAGATTTTTTGTATAAAAATGATACCATTTCATTTGATTTTCAAAAAAGTGACAATTCACATAAATTCAAGAAAAACTATACCATACATTTGTAAATAACATATTAAAAACATTATATATAGAAATTTTAAAAATAAAGTCTAAAAGTCAAAACATTACTAATATATCTTATCAAAAAGTTGTCAAAATTAACATTTTCTTCAAGAAATGAAACTAATCAACAATATCATGTAGGCCAAATTCTTCTTCGAAATTGGAATTTTATGAGCTTGGATTTCTTCAGGGACATCAATGTCCTCTTCCATTGGGTCTTCTATGTCTGTAAGATGCCCAAAGTGCTCCTTTCCAAACATCCCTCCTAATGGGGGTTGAGGTTCTTTTGACATCTTCACCACAAGTGTTTCACTAAACTATCCTTTCTTCAAACCAACTTCTTGCAATTTACTAGAAGAACTTGAATAACATTAATTATTTGCTTGATGTAATTGCATTACAAATTGATCATTATCAGTGGATATGCAATTTCTTCCTTTCTATAATGAGCATGCTATTGTTGTACATAATCACCCAAAACCAAAAAAATTGTTAAGACAAATAACATAAAGAAGCATACTTTAAATATAAATTAATGAAGAATAAAAAAACAATAAAACTTGAAATATGCTTTCATATGTAATATCAGAAATTTTACTTGAAATTGAGAACAAATCTAAGACCCAGTCTCCTTCTCTTGAAAATGTATATATGAGATAATTAATCAACTCTTATGGATTTTGATAGATGTTTACAGTCACTCCTAACCCCCTAACCCTATAACCCTAAGATCAATATTACATTCTTATTATTTTTTAAATTAAACCCCTCGAACCCCCTAAAGCTCCCCCACATTACATTTTAAAAAAATTAAAAAATATAAACCCCCCCTAACCCTAACATCACATTAAATTAAAAAATAAAAAATTTAGAGGCAATGACACTCTTACATGTGCTGAAATCGGTAGTGACATCTGTAACAATTGAACAATCTTTCCTGAAATCCAATGCCGACACACATGCAACATTCTCTTTCTAATTTTCCTTTCTTAGTACACTTTCTGAAGTTAGAATATTTGTTTGGTTAGTGATCCATACTACTCAATCGCCAACTATTATTCTCCATTGATGCATGAAGTTGGCCTAATTTATCATTAGAGTCCATTATCACTAATATATAGAGGGGGTTATTAAGATAATATTTGAGACAATATTTGTGTAAATTGTCTCAACTTAAGACCAAAAACATTTTTTGTATTGTCTTTAAGTGGGCGTATTAAACTATTGTCTTAAACTATTGCCTTAAACTATTGTCTCTATTTAAGACAAAAAAAATTGTGATGTCTCAAATATTGTTTTCAAGGGGATGTGTAATGATTATATTGTCTCTATATTATCGATTTATGATAGGGCACGATGGAATTGAACCACCAACCTTTTGCATTATATAATGCAAATGCTCTGCCATTGAACACTAATGTTAAGGTGAAAAGACTATTAATGAAAATAATCTATATACAAATATGTTAATGGTAGATCATATTGAAAAGTTAAGAATTTTGTTCATTTCCAAAAAATGCTTCCTAAATTCTCTAAGATTCTCATTTATCTTTAATCTTTAGAAGTTGGTTATGACATATGGGTAACTCATCCAATAATTAATTGATAAGATGTTAAGTGAAATGTTATTAATAAAAAAAATACTAGAAAGTTTTGTGAAATACAGGATTTTTCATATAGATGTATTTTATTTTCAAAACTATCAAAGAAATTAAATATCTTTAAGATGCCAACTTTTAGGTTTGATTTAAAATGAAAAATAAAAAATTACTATATTTTTATCTTACATTAATTTTCAAATTTACCTCTCAAATCTATTTTAAATTTTTTATTTATTTTTTTTAATTTTTTTTTTTCAGTCGAAAAAGTAGTTCCTTGATATTCTATTGAATCAAAGGTAACCTTGTACATCTTCAATCAGCTATTCAAATCCCAATGGGTCAAACAGATCAGAAATAAATACATTACATAACAGTACAAACAAGAATGAACAATACCCAAGCTGTGTAAACAGAAATACACCAACAACCTGGGTATCAATACATGAGAGTCCTCTCATAAGTGAGCAATAAATAACATCAGTCAGATATGTCCGTAGAAAATATAAAAAGAGCCCAGATATCTTATCCAAGCAAGTGTGTGACTCTCAAATATCCTGTAACAGTTGCTCAGCAAAACCAGATATAGCTCAAAGAATCCATGAGATAAATAACTGAAATAGAATAAGCATATTCTAAAATAGCTGAAATGAGTCTTGCCCAATAATCTCATCATCATATGATTATGTAAGTAAGAGTTGACCAGGAGCCAAATACAACCCCTCCTTGGATAAGATGTCTTCCCTCTTGTTATGTTCCCTATAGACATGATTGAAATCCACCCGGGTGAATGAGTACATGAGAAGTCTGGTGTTGTAGCACCAAGCCTTGAGGTTCACCATGTCAAAGGTGGATTCCCCCTTTTCCCATTTTATAATAAAAAAGGAGTCACCAAATATATGTATGTAAGGCAACCCAATATCCTTGGAAACCAGTAATGATTCCTAGAGTGCTAAAAGTTCTGCTCTTGTATTAGTGCTGCTCCCACATCCAAGTTTAAATTAAAATTGATGATGATCATTTAACCAAATACATATACCTGCTCCACCAATGTGTTTTGCCGCAGCTCCATCAAAGAAAACCATAGGAAATTTAGAGGCAAGAGGCTTCCCTATGTTCTAGATTTTATTCCTGGGATTCAGAGGTGGTTTATAAGAATTTACCTCATCATGAATGATATGTAATAGGCCAGCCATAATAGGAGACAGATCTTCAAATAACTTGCGGTTCCTAGCCTTCCAAGTATTCCAGATAAGAAAAAGAGGCAAGTACTATAAGGATCCTCCCTTAGATACCCAGTAGGTGAGATTTTCCATAAGGGTAGGAGAAGTCCATAGTAAGTTCACATCATACAGACAATTGAGTCCCCAAATCATATTTTTTCACAAATAGGTAGCCTACAAAAATATGATCCACAGATTCAGCTTCCCCATTGCATAAACAACACCTATTGGGACTGTGCCAACCTTTCTTGCACAGAGTATCCCAAGTGTTGATTTTCTTATTACAAGTGAGCCAGATAAAACACTTCAACTTGTGGAGAATATTAAAGTGACAAATCTTCAAAATGATATCATTATCCATGATAGTCCTATGATTAGAGACAATAAGATCATAAGCTTTTTTAGCTGTCACCATACCCTTCTGATTTTCATACATCCAAAGAAGTTTATCCTCAGTAGTCCCAATCCTTATACCCCCATGAGTCATTCCCTTGACATATAAACACCATTGTGCATCCCAATCTCCACCCAAATACAGATCAGATGCAGTGTACCAATTTTAACTGTGAGAACCACACACATCCAAATTTTGTGCTTGAGCAAGATATGATATCCCCAGATCATTGAGGTAATCTCTGAGCTCCTCAGATAATAGGTACTGTGAGTTGTGCCCAGCAATAGGATCCACCCCCACCTTAATCTTTAAACCATTCCCCACCTTCCATCCCAACTGACAGGTAATCCACTAAAAAATCCTTATGAACCCATTCCAAAAGTAAGAAGTACCGGTTACATTGAATTTTTGGGCTCGAATCCAGTCTTCTAAGGGTCTATTCTTTAAGTATTTATGAGAAATTATTCTGATCCAAATACCAGTACTAGTAAGTAGCTGCCACATACTTTTCAATCTCAAAGATATACCAAACCATTCAAGGTTCTTTATATCCCAGCCACCATATTCGATAGGTAAGGAAAGATTTTCCCAATTAACCAGATATGGCTTCTGATAGCCAGCAGAAGATCCCCATAGAAACAAGAAAATAGTTTTATGCAGTACATTCAGAATAGATTTAGGACATCTAGCCAAAGCAAACCAGTAGACTGCCAACCCTGTGAGAACAGCTTTAATAAGAACCACCCTGCCACCAAGAGAGAGAAACCTGTAGGTCCAGTTTTGGATCTTTTTTTCAAATAATTCAATCATCCATTGCTAATCCGAGATATGATACCCCAATGGTTTCAGACGATAACCCAAATACTTAAAGCCCGCAGTAAGAGGGGTCATTCTGAAAGGGAGCATCTCAGTAATTTTGTTCCTGATATCAGCATCCACATTCTGATAGAGAAAGGTTGATTTTTCCATGTTGACAGTCATCCTTGAAGCTGAGCAAAATAAGTCCAGTGCATATTTATAAGCACTCCATTCATCAACAATACCAACACCAATTAAGATAACATCATCAACAAATAACAAGTGTGTTATTGACAGATCAGGAGAGTACTAGAAGCCCTTAATAAGACCTTTTTGCTGTGCATCCATAATAATACTACTGAGGCTCTCAATAATCAATATGAATAATAATGGGGACAAAGGACAGCCTTGAAATAATCCCCTGGAAGCAAGAAAAAAGTCCGAGGGGGAGCCATTAACTAAAACAGCAAAGCAGGAGCTAGAAACACAACCCATAATCCAATTGACACCCAGTAGGGGAATTCCTATCTGAATAAGCAAAAGTCTAATAAAGGTCTAGTTGACTCTATCAAAAGCTTTAACCAGGTCCAGTTTTAAAACCAAGACATTGGAGTTCTTAGTCTTGATGGAGTGTAATAATTCCTAGGTAATGCCCACAGGTTCAGTTATCTGTCTATCCTTAAGAAAGCCAAATTGTTGGGCAGATAAGGATCTGTTGAGGATAGGCTTCAGTCTAAGGGCATCAATATTTGAGATGACCTTGTAGACCAGGTTACATAAGGATATGTGATGGAAGTCAGCAAAAGTCAAGGGATTTTCAAACTTAGGTATCAGGGTCAGTAAAGTAGAGTTAAGAGCTCCAGAAATCGTTCCATGTAATCTATCCTGCTCCACATCCAGAACCAAGTCCCCCCCCACTAGATCAAAAAAGGCCAGGAAGAACTCAACAGGCCACCCATCTAGTCCTGGGCTCTTATCCTTCTTAAACCCATTTAGTACTGCTTCAACTTCCTGGGCTGATATGGGCTTAAGGAAACAATCAATGTATTCATCAGTAGTCATGTTCGGGAAGAGTCTGATAACTCTAAGTTGGTCAGCAATATTAGTAGACTTGTCATCACCAAAAAGATCACTAAAGTGCTATTTTCCAAGCCGTTTAAGTGCAGGGTCCTCAGAGACAGAGTTTCCTTCCAAATCATTTAGAGACCAAATAGTATTAGTATTTCCTTCTAGCAGATGCATATGAGTGAAAAATTCTCATATTTGCATCCCCTTCCTTTATCCACTGAACCCTACTCTTCAACCTCTGAGTAGTTATCTCATGGATCTAGTATTTATCCTTCCTATCTTGAAGGGTTTTCAGTTTATCAACATTGGAATCCGAAATGATACCGAAGTCTTCCAATAAGATATTAGATATACCTTCATTGATTTCCAAGATCTGCTGCTTCCTTTCAAGGTTCTTCACCCTCTCCCAGGACTTAACAGTACCCTTAAGTCTATGCAGCTTAAGAATAAGAACATCCATATGGCTATAGTCATCCATGTACAGAGGAGCCTTCCACGAGGAAAGGACCAAATGAGCAAAGTCCTCCTCCAAAATCCAAGCTCTATTAAATTTAAAGGGCCAACATTGTGAGCAAATTTTTGAGCCCCATTCCAGACAAATAGGGTAATGATCAGAAACATCAGTAGGGGTAGCCCAAGTCCTATAGTAAGAGAGATAAGGGAGAAGAGATTCATATAAAAGGAACCTATCCAGCCTTTTACTAATACCTGCCTCCCCCGAGCGCCCATTTCTTCAGGTGGGACCGGGGAGATTCATAGCAAGGTCCACTAGCTTGTTGCAGGAAATGAGCTGAGAAAAAAAAGGGGCCAAGGGATCCGTCCTAGCTTTACTACCCCAGACTTCAGAGGAAGATAAGGTAAAATTGAGATCCCCTGCCAATAGTATATTAGGTTGTCCTAGTTGTCCACCAGCCACCAAATTATTCTAGAAAGTAGTTCTTTGAGTATAGGGCCCGTAGCAATTAATAACTGTAAAAGTATCAAATAGACCTTTAAATTTACCTTTAAGAATGATGCCATCCATAGAGGAAAAAGCCTTACAATGGACCAAGTGAGGGTTCCAGCCCGCAAGCAGTCCTCCAGAAAGGCCTGATGCATTAGAAGCACAGAATTCCCATCCAGGTTTAAGTTTGGAAAATAGAAAAAGATATTGTGAGTAACAACACATAGTCTCTTGAATAAGAATCATATCAGGTCTTAAGTCAGAAAATAATCTTCCAAGGGATTTTTGTTTGGACATCCCTCCAAACCCTCGAATGTTCATGGAAATAATTTTCATGGAGAAGGGAGCTCCGTAGGTGTACTTTCTCTAAGAACTTGTGGGGGAATAGGGGAGATGTGTGTTTGTCTAGCCTCCTACTTTAGTCTAGTCGAAAGGGGAGTGTAATCCCCTGTATCCCCAGTCTCTTCCAAGGGAGGCTTCTTGGATTTTTTGATGGTCACATTCTTAAAGTGGATAGAGTCCAAGGGTAAAGTTGAGAGAGAAATAGGAGTTTTATCTGAAAAGTTTGAAAGAGCTGTAAGGAGGGAGGGGTCCTAGAAATTCGGTGCTTCAGGAGGACTAGAAGAAGTGGTTACAGGTAATGGAGCAGTACTTCCAAGTGGGGACAAGGGGGGTGTAGAGGATAAGGAAAGGCCAAAAGAGGACCGTGGGAGAGAGGGGTAGTGATCCAAGGTATAGGGGGGAGGACCATCAGCAACAAATTGCTCAGAAGAAGAGTCCAGAGAAAAAGAGTCAAGGGTCTCCATAGGACCAGCTCAGGAGTGAAGAGCAACAACTTCCATATATTCTATATACATCAGCTGACCTTTCGAGAGATATTCAAAGGTAGAAGGTGAAGAAGATGCATAGATAAGATTAGTAGAATCCTCCAGAGGTACAATAGGAAAAGAGATGGCATCAGGATGAGGTGGGTTAGGGACAGGTAAGAAATTAAAACCATTCTTGGTAAGATGACCACTGTGGAGGCAATGAAGGTGTCCCGTATCATGACAATAATTACACCTAAACGACATATGCAGATAATCCAATCTCTGGGTAAATTTTTTGTCTCCAAAGACAATATCTAATTCAGGTATAAGGCCTTTGGTAATATCCACTTCAACCAAGAGTTTTGCCATCCGTTTGTCAAAAATAAGATGTAAATCTCTCTCAAGAGCAGCAAAAATCCCTAACAGGTTCGCTAGAGCTATAAGTCCTTATTCCAAAGAGGAAAGGGTAAAGCAGGTAACAGTACCCAAAGATGTCTAATGGTCACTCTTTCAATGAGAGAGTCGAAACATGAGTGCCACTGATTCAGTACTAAGGAACCATCCAAAATAGGCCACAATTTTTCAAGAATAAGGGAAGCATCCGACTCTTCAATAAATACAAAAAACAGCCATCTGTTAGCCAAGAGACTAATTGAAGGTACATAATGTATAAGAGGCTTTTGGTGAGAGGTCGCCCAATCAACCCAACCTTCCTTTGACATAGTGCAGTACTCCAACCTACCAATAAGTTCCCTACGACACAGTGTTTCCACCTTCTCCATAAATACATCATGCCCAAGAACAAAATAGGGTTTGTGTTCTATGGCCTTAAGTGCTTTATCCTTTCGATGAGACGAGCTAAGTTTTTGGCCCTTTCTAGGGTGAGGAATCCTACTAACATCGGTCGGAGCACCCATGTCATGGGAGAGAGGAAACCAAAGGAAAATCCCTCATAAAAAACGTGCAGGAGAGAAACCCAATATAGGCTGACCAAACAGTCCAATAATGCAACAGAGTAGACACCAAAATGTGTCGAGGGTCCCAGTCCACACCCGTGACCACACCGAAGGACCCATAGAAAGATACCCACCAATCCACAACAACAGTATAAGACAAACCTGTCAGATAACCCCAATACAGACCACAGATCAATCTGTGAGGCCAAGCCAATACCTTGCAGTAAAAATCAAGATGGAGAGCAAATATAGTATTGTTACCAAAAAAACAAGTATACAGGATGACCAACAATCCAACAATACAACAAGACAGGAACCCAAATGATTCGTGGGTCCAAGTTCACACCCATGACCACATCGAAGTACCCACAGTAAGATACCTACCAACCACAGCAATAGTGTATGACAAACCCACCAAAATGTATCGAGGGTCCCAATCCACACCCGTGACCACACCGAAGGACCCACAGAAAGATACCCACCAAGCCACAGCAATAGTGTAAGACCAACCCATCAGATAACCACAATACAGGCCACAGATCAAGCCGTGAGGCCAAGCCAAAACCCTGTAAGAAAAAACAAGACGGAGAGCAGATATAGTATCGTCCCAAAAAAATAGTATACAGGATGACCAAATAGTCCAACAATGACCACACTGAAGGACCCACAGTAAGATACCTACCAACCGCAGCAACAATGTATGACAAACCCATCATATAACCCCAATACAGGCCACAGACCAAACCAGGTGACCAAACCAAAACCCCGCAAGAGTATTCACTGGTAGGTCGACATCCACTGTCAGGCCTCCAGAAGAAGAAATTCAGGAGCTTAAACAGTCTCACCAATACCCCAAAATCAACCAGGTCGACATACCAAATACAGGAAGCTAGGAAGAGACAAGAAAACCTAACAGTAACCCTACCCTAGAAAACCCGCAGACAGAAACCAAAGAAACGAAGGAATTCCCACTTTTTACAACATGGTTGGTACTAACCCTCAGTTGAGGGTGGACTCCATGTGGGGTTAGCGGCCTTCAAGCTCGTAAACTCTAGGAAGGGTAAACCACTAAGCCCTCGACCAGTAATGTAAAAAAGAAAGGGTCAGAGAAAATGAAACAGGAGTACCTGGAGTCAGGTCAGTCCTGATAGCAGAGCGGTGACCAAAATTCCAAGCGCAAAGTTTCTAGGTTTCGCATTGTCTACCTTATCTCCAGTAGAACGCAGCAGTAGAACCACAACGTTCCAAAGCATAGGTCGTTCCCTAAGCCCGGTCAACAAAGGTTCAGAAGCGTCAGTTCCCGTCAATCCTGGAGACACCGAAGGTTCCAATGCAGTCGGGGGTTCCCAAAACCCAGGTCAAATAGACTCCGACATAATCAAATAGCCCCTAGATAGCAACCAAATAATCATATGCCAGCAATCACAGAGTCAACCCTGGAGAAAATGACCAACCAAAGCAGGAAACCGCAACCTCTAATGCGCTTCAAATTAACAAGTAACCGTAAGGTTAAAAAATAACAACACCCAGTTCAATACATCCTTCCAACCACACTATAGATGATGCACCAATACCCACAGGTTCAGGAGCCATGGAAGTCCAGCCGTGAAACCCTAGCTCCGCTCCAAAATCCTAGTTCCGCTCCATGAAGCATCAGTGATGAGTTGAGAGTATCGGGCTTATGAGATCCTATTGACGGGCGTAGTTGACTAAGCCCGCAACGGGGGAAACAACCCAGACCGGGATCCTTAGGACAGGCTCCAAGCTGTTTGGGATGGTTGTTCCTTACAGGTTTAAAGGCTCTGTTAGCCTGAAAGTCTATACTATGTAAACAATCTAAGATGTAGATCTAACACTACTGGTTATTTTTAATCAATGTGTCTATGCCTGTACATGTTAACCAATGTTATTATTCACATCACTAATCAACTAAGTTAAATCAGTTTATATAGAATTTAACAACTATTAACAAGTTAGATTAATAACAAAGATACATGATATACATCTGTACACAAACCAACAATGAAGAGGATAATCTGCATATGATAATGAGTATGAACAACTGATAGAAAAAGATCTTCAAAACAATATGCTAATTAGAAAATAAGAACGTATTATCTAAAACCTATGTACTATCCTGATCAGGAGCAATACGAATTAACCGAAATCAGATCTGTTAACGATGACTAACAATAACCTTGACAATCTTTAAAAGAAATTTAGAAATTACCAAGATCAAGCAACATGCATATACCATGTATGTAACAATGATAGTCATTAATTTACAACATAGCATGGATCAATAGAACGATATTCAGCATGCGTCAATAGCCAAAAATAAGAAATTTGCACAATTTCAAAAGTGAGATTATGACAAACATGTATAATATTGAAAATAGTAACAAGACTATGGATAGCATACACATATGTTCAGCATAAAACCATAAGCATATATATAATTTATCACCAGTTTAAAAAATCGTATCTGGTAACAGAAAGCTGTCTCCAGTCACTAAAAATCCAAACTGCAGTCTTGTTGTCTCTTTTCATAAACCATTGACCCCCCAATCCCCTATGCTATCTATCCTATAAATACATTTTAATCTCCCAAAATAAACCCTTCTAAGAGCTGGAGATAATCAAAATCGAAATCCTTAACTGATTTCGCATAAAAATGACAAGTGGGAACATGTCATTTTTCAGCATATGTGGAAATATTCAGTCCATAACAGGAGATCGAGGACACAGATAAGGTAACGACACTTGGAAAACAGTCCCTGCAAGATTGATTCGCTTCCACATATACAGGGATCATCCATACAACCGAAATCATCAAAATTGGGGGAGGAAGATATCCATGATACCACCTGCGATGCAATACAAGAAAGAAACATAATTAAAATGTAATTAAAATAGAAAAAGAAATAAAATAATTAATAAGCAATTTCACACCAATCAAATACCTGTAAATAAAACTTGATCATAAAAAAATTCAAACCTGATATCAAAATAAACGCACCGCCAAAACATTACAAATTTACTGGAGCATTAAAGACCTGGATATTCACACCACTTGACGGGTTTGATGGTTGTCCCTTAAACTGCATGAGTGCAATCTGAGCATTGAGCTCTCGAAGCTTCTCTTCATTTTTTTCATTCTCGTTCTGCAGTTTAAGAACTCGTCTGATTAACTTATTCTTATGATTTCTCACGCGTAAGAGTTGCTTATCATTGAAAACCATTTTCTCCATTAACTCAGCATTATCAGCCTTCATCGAATCACGATTTGCTGCTACTTCTTTTACCCTCTCTTCCATTCTATGAATCTTGTCTAAAAGACAGTTAATGAACAGAGGATGCATCATACCATCAATTCAGTAAGAACCAGGTGAGCTTAACTCAACATGCTTCTCTTCAGTCGGATGACCAATAACAGGATTTACCTGAACTTCCTTATCAATTGGAGGAGGGTTATCATGGTCAAAGTTCAAATTGAACTCATGCTCGACAGACTAATCATTCACAGGCAGGTCTTTGGCTTCATCATCAATCACCACAGTATCAATACAAGCATTACCAGACACGGGGGTTTTGACAGTATTCCCTTTTTCCATGCTCCTGGTAAATCTACCCACCAATTTGGCCTTTGGTCTATCTCGGCCACGATTACGAATTTTATTAGTATTGTGGTGTGGTGTAATCGGCGACAGAGAGGGAGATTTCCTTACGCGCTTCGAACTCAAAGGAGTATCGACACTTCCTGGTAGAGTAGGCATGGGATCTTTGCAAGGGTCAGGGCTCATATGGCTAGGGATTGACAAGGGTTTACAGGAAGGAGAGACCGAAACCGGAGTCTACTCTTTGTGCTTGTTACATTCATCAGGATTGTCAAACATACAATGACAGAATGAGGAAAAACCATTGGCCTCAATGAATTCATCCCAAGACCGGTTCGACTTCGATAACTCTCTATCGATTAACATACAGACTAAACCATGGTGGAAGAGACTGTGACTGACATGTTTTGGACCCCTTTTGATCGCATTAGACATCTTAAACAGACTATGCAAAAGATAATAAGGTAAGTTCAGCGGGAAACCTATGAATACAGACATAAGTCTGAGATGATATACGTACGCTGATGACAAGCAGCCTTCGCAAGTCAAATATCTGTGGATCAAATCCAGAACAGGACGCCACTCCTTCTTGAAGTACTTGCAAGCTACCCCGGTTCGAAATGAAACATCCTGGCAGGGGTTTTTAAGCAGCTTCCGCCACTCTGTTATATCGATGCATTTATATTTAAACCAACGCTCACCTTCTAGTGACAGACCTGTAGCAAGCGCCACTGATCTTTCATCAACCCGGAAACAGAGGTCACCCACTTCAACTTGATAATCAACCAGGGAGAGAGCGAAAACCCTTGTGACTTCTGGGTTTGAATAAGAGAATCTCCTTATGAATGGCATCCACCCAATGGCCTGCACCTTTGCTGACAGTTCAGGATCCGAATCCAGTAGTTTCATTTCACAAGGCTCTACCCTTACCACAGGCGCCATGAACGGCCGTGTTAAAGCATGTAGATGCACACAAAAGAAGTACCACAGCTCGGTAAATGACAGAAAACCAGATAATGAGCACTTGGGGTAAAGCCTGAGCAAGAACGAGAGATGAATTTCAAACCCATGAGAAGGAAAATAAGCCATGAACGAACGCGAACTGTGCCCCTGTAATTTCGGCATGGACGAGAGCATTATCATTGAAAGAGGTTGTTGATTGACAAGGAATGACGGTTGAAGAGTGCAGGTAAGTCTTGTTATCATTATTTAACTGACCATAATGATACATGACCCTTCGCAGTACCTAGAACAAGTGTCTAATTTACAGGCGGCCACGACAGATGACAAGTACTCAGACTTAAATGTGAAGGACAGGTTTCATTACCATTGTCATGATTGCATATCGACTTCGCAACAAATGGATCAAGGTGGAGGCTACGACATAGCTTTTGATCTAACGTTGAACCATAATACATATCCCCCTACCTTAGCTTCGACTTACCCTTGAAAGGTGGCGGATAATAAAACATAATTACAAACCATTAAATCAAAAATTGATTTTGCAAAAAATACCATATAATAATGATTAGCATAGACATTTATGGTAATATCAACCACAGTTTGTGAACCTAGGATATGTCAGATATGGCTTGAAACACATTTGGCTTTCGTGTTCTAGGTTTTCACCAAAGTCACCACGAACCAACCATTGATAATAATTCAACCTTAGTAATAATTAAAATAACCAAATCAACAAAATCAATTCGTAATGTTTTGGATTAATTTTTAGATTAGGATAAAGGATATAGAAATCATTAATATTTATCCCTTAATTGCAAACCCAAAAACAAATAATAACTCACTAGTGATGATTTTGTTAAATAATCTATAGTTGTAAAGGTTGCTTTAAAAACAAAGAATTTCACTGATTCAGTAGCTATCAAAATGGCATTGTTTCAGTAGCTGTAACTCTCCTTTATTTTGCACTGAGAAATTCGAACATTTCATCAAACAAAATAGGATTTTGTTAGATGAAATAATGTTTTTTAAAGGCTGTTGAGCCAGGGCACAACAGATGGCGACAAGTTGGGCGGAACAGTTATCTCTGTTTTTGACCTGAAATCATGCACATAAAGAAATTAAATCTTTAATACAAGCCATTATACAAAGATCACTATTTTAACATCTCAAACAAATTCAAGTATTTCACAGTTCTAAAAATTACCAGAAAATTACAGTTTCAGTCATTTGTTTGATAAAATAAGGTCTCTAACAGAAATTAGTCCTTAAAGAGTAAGACAGTAAATAGCTTAGTTTTAAGGATAAAATATCAATACCACAAGCATGGCCCTACTGCCAGCAGGCGTTCATAGCCTCGACAGGGTTGCTTTGAAACCCACAGAATGCCAATATCCCATCTGTTAGTTATAAATATACAATTCTGGTCGGGGTGGACTGTTACCTTTATTTTCGTTTAATTTTATTCCTCATGAAGGCCATGGTTCAGTCTTGGTAACCAGATAGTAACCATGTCAGTCACCAGTCTGCATTGTAGTTAAATGAACCAGCTCGTGATGAGACCTTTCACCCCTCAGAGTTTTCTGTCCAAGGGTCATTGCCCAGGCTTGGTGACCAGAGACGACAATGTTACTGGATGCACACCTATGATCCTGAGCAGATCGGCTCGTTATGAGACCTTCTGTCCTTCAGATTTTGCGTATGTTTGAGTCCATCCTTGTCCAGAACGTAATTATTGTTAATCTCAAATGAGATTATCTTAGCAGACAGGGAGGCGAATCTGATTCTCTTTACGAGAAGGGATGGCGTAAAAGATTTAAATAGATAACTTTACCAAGTACTGTCCCAATCCCTTTGGGCAAATCTTTGCAGAGACTGATATAATTAATTAATATTAACATGGTTTGAGCTTTTCTGGTAAAATCTAGAACGGAGAAACACCATTCTCTGTTCAAGAAGTAAAACAGAATGACATTTTCCAGGATAATAATGTCTTCATGCACAACTTACAGATGAATAACAGAACTTAAAATGAGCTATCAGTTCGAGGTTTGATGATTTTATCAGGCTCAAAACACACACCCAAAACAACAAATAAATATGGGAAAATACAAACAAATCAAAAGCAAATGAAATAAAATCTTCCAAGCAAGCACACCACACCAGGTATATACACGATGATCCCTTGGGGGGGGGATCAGCAAAAATATCTCTTGATTAGGTGACCATTTACTGGAAGGTTGTCAATGTCACCTTCCAATGTTTGTAACCTGAAAGTGCTAGGACCAAGTTTTTATGTAATAATAAATGGCCATAGCCACAGGCATTGGAACTTTGTGTGTTTTCCTTTATCTTCATGTTCCTTGTCCCATTTTAGGACTAAGTCACCTACTTCCAAATCCCGACTGACTGAATTTCTGAGGTCAAACCAATGCTTCACGGTCTGCTGGTGTTTTTCAAACTTTTTCCTAGCCAACTCCCTATCTTCCTCCAGTTTATGCAAGGCGTTGATTCGATGCTCCATGGCAGAACAAGGTGTCTCCTGCACTGACTGGGAAAGCTGTAAAGAGGGTAAGAACAGGTGAGGAGGCAAAATGGCTTCCTTGCCATAAACCAGGAAAAAGGGAGAATTTCCTATAGTAGCTTTGGGAGTCACTCTGTCAGCCCACAAAGCATTTGACAGAGCAGTATGCCAATTCCTATGATGGTTAGCCACAGTACGTTTCAGAATCTTGATCAGATTTTTATTAGAGGATTCTGCTAACCCATTACCTTGAGGGTAATAATTAGCTGAATATTTCAACTTTATACCCCTATCCAATGCATACTTAGTTAATTTTGCAGAAGAAAAATAAGTCGCATTGTCAAATATTAAAGATTCTGGAACACCGAATCTGGTAATAATAAAAGAATCGAGGAAAGATATCACCTGTTTTGAATTGACTACCCTCAAAGGGATGGATTCAACCCATCTAGTGAAGTAGTCTGTGGCTGTCAGAATGTATTTATGTTGTTGTGAAGAGGCTAGTGTGATTGGGCCAACAATATCCAGACCCCATTGCTGAAATGGGACTTCGATAATAACCGGCTGGAGGGGTAATGCTGCCTTCTTCAGTCTACCTCCTGCTCTCTGACACTCTTGGCACTTTCTGGCGAAGGAATATGTGTCTTTGAACAAAGTGGGCCAGTAGTACCCAGCTTTAAGTATCTTATGGGCAGTAGTTTCTCCGCTGAAGTGTCCTCCGGCTGGTCCTGCATGTAGTTGAGATAACACATTATCAGCCTCATGTCCTTCTAGACAACGAAGGAGAACTCCTTCGAAATTATTTCTAAACAAAATATTATCAATAAGCTGATAAGGTGCAGATTTCAATCTCAAAGCCCTCTTATGACGCGGGTCTAAATGTTCAGGGGCGGTTCCATGCAATAAGAAGAACTGAATATCATCATACCAAGAATCAGGAGGAGTGGAGACCGGAAAAACTTTCCTTTCAAATAAAGAAGGTTTGCTAAAGAAGTGCAGATCAGGTTCAGAATTGTCCGCAGACCCAGCTGCTAGCTTGCAAAGTCCTTGTCCCCTGACAATCTTTAATGGTTTTATTTCCAGGTCGTATTCCTGAAGTGCTGTGACCCAATGTGCTCTTTTTTCACCAAGATCCTTCTGTACCAAGAGATTTCTAACTGCAGAATATGGTACAATGACTTTGGTGTGGGACTTCAACAAGTAAGGCCTGAAATGTTTGACAGATTTGAAAACAGCGAAAGCTTGCTTGTCTACTTCTGGGTAATTTAATTCTGCACCGTTGAGACTAGAACTCGTAAAAGCTATAGGAGCTTCATTATTTTCCTGTTTTTTCTGTGTCAGAACAGCAGCATAAGAAGAATCAGAAGCAAACATATACAAAATGAAAGGTTTGGAAAAATATGGGCTAGTTAGAGTGGGAGCTTCAGCAATAGCTTTTAAGATGTCATGAAAATATTGCTTCTCATCAGTGTTCCATTTAAAATCAGCATCCTTTTTTATCATTTTCTGAAGCGGCCTAACAATTTCTGTAAACCCAGGAATAAATCTAGAAACAAAATTTATCTTTCCAAGAAACGACTGCATAGACTTTTTTGAGTGAGGCATCGAAATCTGTGATATAGCACGGGTACGTTCTGGGTCAATATTGATGCCTTGTTTAGAAACAACAAAACCCAACAACTTACCTTCTGTGACTGAAAAAATAGATTTCTTAGGATTTAGAGAAATCCCATACTTCCTGCAATGCTCAAAAAATCTCCTGAGATGAGTTAAATGATTAGTTCTGTTCTTTGAAAAGACTGTAATATCATCAAGATAAATAACAACAAACTTACCGATCAGACCTCTGAAGGCAATGTCCATTGCCATCTGAAATGTTGCTCCGACATTTATGAGACCAAATGGCATCTTCCTATACACATAGGTTCCCCAAGGCGTCCTAAAAGTTGTTTTCAACTGGTCAGCTTTGGATACCAACACTTGGTTGTATCCTGAAAAACCATCTAGTAGTGAAAACATTTCAGATCCAGAGACCTGTTGCAAAATTTTCTCCATTGGAGGAACAGGATAATTGTCCTTATCTGAAACCTTATTCAAGTTTCAGAAGTTGACACATAACCTGATGTCACCATTTTTCTTCCTCACGGGTACAAGATTTGCTACCCACTGTGCATACTGAACCGGGAAAATTATTCTGGCGGCAAGGAGTTTATTTAGCTCCTTCTTGACAGCTGGTTCTAGGCTGGGGTGCATTTTCCTCAATTTTTGTTGAAAAGGATTAGCCTCCGGTTTCATAGGAATGACGTGTTGCATGATATTAGGGTCGAATGTTTTTAGATCGTCATATGTCCATGTAAATATGTCTTTAAACTCATTGAAGAGTTTAATGAAGGCTGTTTTTTCCTGGGCAGTACATGTACTACCCAGATTTACACATTGAGGGTTTTGCTCAGTTCCTAGATTCACAATGTCAGATTGCATGATGGAGCTATTAGTTTTACAATTCCTTGCAGCTTTAAATTTATCCTTTAAGTCATAGAATTTCTCAAGTTTGATTACTGATCTGGGAAGAGCACTAACCTGATCGAGAGATTCCTGAATTGAACAAGGCTTATGGATTACTGCAAAATTGTATAGATCCTCATCGTGAGTCATCTCGTCCAAAACCGCATCCTTAAAAGTATCTTTCAAAGTCAGAAAATTGATTAACTGCTTGTCGTCATTGAAGACTCTCCAATTTTCTATGTTGTCAGGTATAGAAGGTCTGAACAGCAATTCAACCAAGAAAGCATCAGTAAGGATTCCTTCAGATGGAATCAATCTTGAAGCAACATTAGCTAAAAGATCAGCTTCCTGATTTAGATAACGAGGGATGGAACTTATTTTAAATGCTTCAAATGCTAATAGTAAATTCCATACCTCAGCCTGATAATTTCTCAGGTGTCCAGCTATGCAGTGTATTGTATTACGTACCTGTCGAACAATGATCTCAGAATCTCCTAGGACTACCAAAGCTTTGGCTCCCAAGTCGATCGCTTTCTTTAGCCCTTGAATGAGGGATTCATATTCAACGATGTTATTGGTGCAATCGAATTCTAATCTGCAAGCAATAAAATACCTTTTCCCATAAGGATCTATAAGCAAACATCCTGCACCAGCTCCTTCTTTTGACTTGGAACCATCAAAGTAAAGAGACCAAAAACCGTCATTGAGATCTAAATGTGGTGTATCTGGGACTTGTGTAAAATGGCAAATTTCAGACTGCTGATTTGAATATGGAATTTCTGAAATTTTAGCTTCCAAGTTCCCAAAAAATGAGTCATCCATGTAGTTACCCATTATGGTATCAGTGAACAAGACTGGTTCGTTTGAGTCATCAATTTCAGTGATGGTATGCTTCATATACCGTTCTCGATCGATTCTGATTTTATTCGGGTGACTGTTATGAGATATCCACAAGTGTGACCAGTCTGTCGCAAAATATCCATCGAGCTTTTCTGACCAATCCCTGCTAAGAAATAAACCATATGCTTCTGGGATGTCGGCAAAAATTATATCGATGATAAAGTGAACTTGAGGATTCGAACCTAACCTTATCAGCACCTGCTTCAACTTACCTATTACTTTTACGTTTGAATGATCAAGCTGTACAATACTTGTATCACACGGCTCAGGGACAACATTAATTTTTTTGCATACAGAGTAAGGCATTACATTCTTGGATGCCCCTGAGTCTATCATACAGTTGTGTACTTTACGATTAAATATTTCAAATGTGAGTAAAAAAGGCGGGGTTGAAGAATCAGATTTCTTGCCTATAGATGATGCATTGATTGAAGATTTTTTTGAGCTATCCTTAGTATTGACAGAGCTATTTTGATTGGAAGGAGTCTTACCAGTTTTACTTGGGGAGACTCCTTGTATCACCTTCTCTCGAATCATAGGTAGCTTGAGAAGCTCATAGAGCGAGATGTTGGCTCTGCTTTTCTTTAAATATTCAATCAGGTCGTATTCTAACTCAAGGGAGTGGGCAGATTTGATATTTGCAGGCTGATCTTTGTTTTTGACAGCTGAACTATTCTCTGTAGCAGTTGTAGAAGGTTCACCTGAGGGCTGGTATTTCTTACTTCTGGTGTTATACTGGTGCTGATTTACATTGACAACAGCCACTTCTTCGTCATCGGTCAATTCTGAGGTGTCCCAGAAATGACTGATGACATGGGGTGGTTTATCGTCATTGCTATCATCTGTGTTTTGGTTATCTTGAGAACTCTGTCTGGTAGACTGAGTTTCATTTTCAGTAGGTGTTTCTAGATCTGAAACTATTAGTTTGAGGAAACTATTAATTTCCTCAATGCTGTTGGCTTCAGAGGGTGGAGTTTGTTTCGCAGCTGGATTTTGAAAAGGTCTCCTGAAGAACTGTTTAGGTGGCTCTTTGTTTGGAGTGTTTTCAGAAGTGCCCTTTTTTAAATCAATGATTTCATTAGACAGTTTTTTAATAACTCTTTGGAGACTATCCAGATCTAAGGCATCTTGACCCTTTTTGTCAGAGCTTGCTGCAGTTTTGGCAGGACTGTCAGTCTTCTTCCGAGAAGAAGATGCTGAATCGGTATCTACTCCGGGATTTGCATCTGTGGCAGTCACATCTTTTTCGACTTTAATTGCCTCTTCAAAGTTTTCAGCGAGGGTAAGTTTAGCCTTTTGTCTGACAAATATGGCTATTTTTCTAGGCAGGGCTGAAGTGTAAAATTCAACGGTGACATCCTCAGTCGGACTTGAAGTAGCAGGGATTCTGTTTCTTAGAGTTAAAAAACGCTGGTTAAAATCTTTGACCCTTTCTTTAGGTTCCATGCGGATCTTAGACAGTTCTAACAGTAATACTGCTGGCGTCTTGTCATCTCTGAACTTGTTCATGAAAGCAGAAGCTGTAGATTCCCAGGTAATAAGTTGGACCTCTTCAATTGTGGATAGGTTGTTCGCAAGTGTTATTGGAGCAGCGCTGGGGAAAGGTGGGACTTGAATGGTAACTTGGAAATGGACTTAGAGAGTAGAAATTTGTATTGGAAACTAGACAAAAATATTCAGAAACAGGCGATACAAATTGGTCATGTTACAGAGGTTTTAATGGAAAAACTATTGGAACTATTTCCAACACTACTGTTGGAAATTTCAGTAGGTAGATATGAGTTTGGATGGGGAGCCTTGCGAGATGCAGTTTATTGTAGTTCTCTTTTAGAACTGTTCCTAGTTTGTCTATAGGGTAGGGATATTGTCTTATTTTGAGATTTCTCAAACAAACAACAATTTAAAAACCAAAACTCCAATTTCTAGGTATATATTTAAAATTTTCTTGGATCTTTATTGAAACAAAAATAGATATTTTACATAAACAAGTGACCAAAGAAAAACAATACATCTATATAGCAGACAATGAGAAGATTCAAGCATAAGTTGGTTTTAAAGACTTTGAAGCAAGTAAGCTTTCCTCTTGTTTTCTATGTTCAACATATCGATTGCCTTGCATTCGAGAGTATCTGGAAAAAGAGAAAGGCGGGGAAATGTGTAGGATTGAAATAGATGTAACTCTTGATATTGCAGTGAATGTAAGTCCTTGTCTGTCAATGTTTCCAATATCTATTGTTACATTTTGTAGGGTCATACCTTGGGCTTTCTGAATTGTTAAACCCCATGCCATTCCAAGTGGTATTTGTCTACAAGATCCTCTTGTTATTGCAGATATTGGAACATAAGTAGGATTAGAAGAATCCCATAAGGGTCCTTTGTAATGCACAAATTTGACAACAACAAATGATGGCAAGGTAGGAGGTTTCTCATTTGACTTGTAGACAATATGAATGACTTTCCCAAGTGAGTCATTAACAAGTCCTGCTTGAACCCATAAATTAGCAGTTAACATGACTTATTGACTATTAATCTTGCACATTGATCTAGGGACTAAACATTAGTCTCATCAAAGATTAATCAACAAATAACTCATGAAATGGTGTAATCGGGCTATAGAATGAGTAGCCGAGTCTATATATTCACACAAAGAATGAGAAATTACATTACAATGTCATGCTACAAGCATAAATGAGAAGCAATTCGAATTCCTAAGGAGGTCATTCGAATTGAATGAGTGAGTCTAGCTTAACTGAATGTAATCCATAGTCAACACTTAAGTTAACCACTGATCAAAACCCTAACTGACTCAACTAAGCCCTAACTGAAGTCAGAGTGCAATAAATGACTGAGTCTCAACTGAAAGAGATCATACACATGTCACATGAAGCCAACCATCAAGTGGTAGCACTTCAATGACTCCAATGAACCCCGATGAGGTTAACCGAAGTGTAACTGAACATCAAAAGTGGTTGGAGGCACCCCTGTTGACTCCAATTCATTAAATAATCATTAAAGAATCAATTTAATGAAGGGAAGCACCTTCATTGCCTTGTTTAACTGATTATAACCATCAGTTAGAAATTAGGTGCATTAATATCACTCAGATCACCCCCGAAGTGCTCCCGTTATCCTCCTCGAATGTAGGAGAAGGCTAAGTTAGCCTCCTTGACTGAAGGTAGGCATGGATGTGATCTAGCTGATGACATTTAATGCTCCAATGATGTTAATTAAGCCAATAATACTTAGGATAGTGGTGTAACTAGGCCAAATTGACCAAAATGAGTGTGTAAGGTGGTAAATGTCTCCAACATTGACCAACAACAAGAAGGACCTTTAATGGCAGTTGTTCGTAGTCAATGGATTGATGGGAATTTTGGTTCCTTTGTTCTGCAAAGTAATGTGCAATTGGCATATTAAGTTGTTTCATCATGTGTTTGTTGCACAGTGCAACAGAGCTATTTGTGGGATACAAATGGATAGGTTGTTCAAATGAAGAATTTTCGACAAGTGAAAGGCATGAAGTTGTTCTTGTCATTAGGAATGCCCAATCTTCAACAGTTGGTGTTGCATTTCGAAGGTTTAGAAAGATTTTCTGAAAGGTAGTTTGAGAAGAACTATTTCCTTGTTGTCGAAAAAAAAATTCAGGCATGATAAAAGTATCAAATGTACGCCAAAGAGCAGTTCCAATAAATGAGCCTGCATACATGGGGATGTCCTTTACATGAGGTAATTGTCCAAAGTCACCAAGAAGAATTATGGAACAACCACCAAATGGGATTGTACATTTCAAGGGGAAATCTTGATGTAAGCGTGCATTAATTTGAGTCAACAATTTTGGACCAATAAAGCTCATTTCATCTATGAGAACATAGAGAATATGGTGAAGTTATTCTTGAAGTTTTGAAAGGGATTGTCCTTTAAGAGGGTGCATTTCACCAATGGGTATTCAAAGAGCAGAATGTATTGTAAATGCATGTATGTTAAAAGCAGCAACACCAGTTGGAGTAAGGAGAAGAAGTGGGCAGGCATTTGGTTCAGATGCAGTTTGAAGTGTAAATTTGAGGCAAGATATACGGTAAGATTTTCCGGTTCTTGCAATATCTTGAATCACCAGTTTTAGCGGTTCAGCATATGTAGTGTTTCTGAAATGGGACATGACAAGATCAAAGGCTATGCGTTGTGTGGGAGACAAGGAATTAGGATAATTGGAGAAGGACAAGATATCTTCATGTAGTTCAATGGACAAGTGATTGACCTCAATGAATGATGTTGTTGTCTCATGCAAATGGGTGCATATATTGTTATGTGACCAATTGTGATTTTTGTCAAATTCAATATGGCCAAGCATTTCAAGGTCATTAACTTGGATGTTATTGCCTGGTCTCATTTGAGATAGAAGCTCCCATTCATCCATGGTACAGGGAAATGGAAACCTAATAGCATCAAAGTTTGAAGGATCGGATAGAGGTGTAGAGGGTTCTTCTTTTGCACATTCAATATGCCACACAACATATATGCCTTTAATCTGATGCCAATGAGAAATAATTTCAGAAGTTGTTGTTCCAATATCATGAGGGATAGGCCAAAAAGGTTTGTATAGAAGAAGTTCACCCCAACAAAACGATCCAAAAGATGAAGAATCAAAGGGACGAATGGAAGTGAAATGTGGATAGACTCTAACAATCTTGTCACACAAGTTTCATTTCCATGGATTTTTTTCCTATTAGGCGAGAAAGACCAACAACGAGCAGCTTCAAGCAGAGTTAGATGTTCAAGAGCAATGGGTCTTTCCATGTAAGAAAAAATGAAGGGGGGCATTGCAAGGGTGTTATTAGTGTCATTAGAAACACGATGGAAGACAGTTTGGCTCATGTTTAGGGAAAAGAAGTGATGGCTACAAAGAACAAGATGAATTTTTTGCAACATGTGACACGTATCTTGTGCACTAATGTCTCTTTCTACAACTGTTTGTGCAAGAAATTGTTTGATTGGCTGAAGAATGGGGATCTCACTTGGTGCAGCATGTGAAAGGCGAGAGAGAATGGCATGGTAGGTTTCTAATTTTGGCTCTACTTTTGATGCATACTTTGAAATGTATTTGAGAACAACCTGTTTACAAAGAATAGGTTGGAAATCAACATTAGCCCTCCATATTGAAAGAATGGTAGGGTTGTGAATATTTAGAAGAGGATCATTTCTTGCAGGATTATAGGTTTTCTGTCCATTTAGATCAATGAATAACAAATAAGTAGCTTGCAACTCATATGGGAAACCATAGCGACATTGAACAGATGTTCCTTTTTTGCGAAGGCAAGTTGGCTCTGAACATTTGGTGTGCCTTTGAACAAAATTGACAAGTTCTTCATAGTCATCTGAGTAGTTTGATGCAAATATCGATGGTGATGCAAGAATGCATGGATCATTAGTAGTAGAATGGTGTGACTCATATGTGGAAAACTGGGAATTACGAGGATTCCAAGCTGTCACATGTGTGTCAAAAAAAAATTGCAGCTTCAACTGCAACATCATCTTCCCAATCTAACATGTCCATATTTGGTGCATTTGCCAACCAAATAAAACCATGAATGTGTGTGGATCCTCTATGTTTCCATTCATATCTAGATGGGAGGAAAAAACATATATTAAAAATAAATTGTATAAAGTAAAAAATAGATAGAGAAAAATAGGAAGGAATAGATGGTATAATACCTGCACCAATAATCGGTTATATGAAAAGCTTTTTGAAGCACCTCTTCAAGAAATGTTTTTAAACTATTGTGCATGTATTGTGATGTAATATGTGGATTTGATATGATGTTGTGAACCTTCCATTGATAAGCTTGAGCTGAATCATTAGGACGTTTACCAGGCATTAGAGCGTGCAAATCTGGCCATTTTGTGTCAGCTGCACTAAGGGTGAAGAAGAATGTTGGTGTAACTTGTTTATTGATCATATTTTTCAGTTCAGCTCTACTTTTGTTCCAATATGATCATGTTCCACGTAATGAAGACCCAAATCTTGCGACCTGCTCACCAATTTTATCATTCGGCATGTCTTGCAATTGGTTGACAAGCTCATGTACTGTCAGAGGTAGTGTATCTTCAAGATTTTTTTTGACAAAAACATAGGAAGTACTATTACTTCAATGATGGATAGTTAGATTGTATATGTAGTATCAAAAGCGAGGATGTTGGGAAAATCTGTTGTCATGATAGCGAATAAGGTGAAGTGCATATTTGTGCATATCAATTTGATGAATGCGTGGTTGTAATAACATTGTTGTACCTGTGGGAAAAAAAGTTGGAAAATCCATGGAAAGAAGGTCTTCTGTGTTGTACTCATTGATAGGGTACATTTCTATAGGGGGGAAATCAATGGAAGGTGGTAGTGGGATATTTGGTATGTGTAACAACTGTCTAATTTCTTCAACCTCAGTTCTAGCATTGGTTTGTGTTGAAATAAATGATGAGGATTGCAATTCATAGGGTTCAAATGAATTTGGTGGTTGATATGTACAGGACAAGCTTTGCGGATGAGATAATGTAGCATTGCCATTAAGATGCAGAATCAAAGGTGAAATGTTTTCTGAAACAAAAGGCAAAGAAGCTAATGCAATTGGGTTGATTTGTACATCCTTGTAGTATGGGTCGTTTTTCATTTTGAATTGAAGGGAAAAAAGAACATGTGTTCGACTAACAAGAAATTCATATGGTTTGTTTGTAGAATTGCATTTCCAAACAACGAGGATGTCAAGTTCTGATACTAAGTGCGGTAGGTATGTGGCAATGTTGGAAATGTCTTGGGGGAAGCAAATAGTATGACCAGAGTATTTATATTGACCACCATGATCATGTGTCACTTGTAATATGGGGTTAGAACAACTAATGAGCATCTCTTCAACCTATGTAAGTACTGCAATGACAGTTGGTTGGTTGCTCGGATCCATATTGTTTTCCAATGAAAAGCAATGCCCTTTTCATTCTAGAATACAACATGAACAAGTGTATGCTTCATGGAGCATTTTTGTTACAATACCAGGGTAACATTCTTTGCAAATCGAGCAAACATGCATATTAGCTATTTGGTCCATTTTTTTACGAAATCGTTGATGTGCATCATTGAGATGGTTGTTCAATGGATTGGGTATAGGAAATGGAAGTGAAGCTGAGTCGACAAGTTCTACAAGAGAATTTGAAGAAGACATATCCACACACATACGAGCAACCCTGTAAAGAAGGTGTTGTTTCTTGTTGTTTTTATCTCTGTTTTGTGCATATAAAACTCTTCTTCGTGCATTGGCTTGTTCCTTGTCATGATTTGGCATAATTCCTACAAGATAGTTGTAAATTTGTTAAACACCTAGAAGCTTTGATTGTTGGCAGCAACACATTTTGTATATGTATTACTGGAAACTATGTGGATGTAAAGCAGAAGATAAAAAAACAAATGTTATTCATTGCATATGGGGAAGTAAGAATGTAGCTTAAAATAATATAACTGGAGTAAATTTTGTTTTTCAAGTTGTAACTTGATAATTGTAAGAAAACAAAATTATAGAAAAACAAAGTGTAGTGTGAAAAAGTATATATGAAAAAAAAGTAACTGTAATTATTGTTATGTACAGAGTAATCAAAAGTTGTTCCCAGAAACAAGAGAACAAAGTTGTGCATTTTATAAAAAACAAGATAGAAAAATAGTATTGTATTTAAAAAATACCATATAGGTTTTTTCACTAATTTGCATAAGAAATGGTAAGTGATAGCCTGTACATTGGAAGTATCAGATTGCAAGAAAGTGGTGCTATAAGAGAGTAAAAAAAATACGCTGCTATGTTGAACAATGAAACAATGAGTTAAAATTGAGAATTGAAAGCATTCATTATAAACAATGAAGAATAGTTAAGTACGAAGTTGAAAAAATGTATATATTTATGTGTCCATCTAAACTTGTCGTTTATTTGTTTTCAACCATGACAATTACAACTTTTAGGCATGCAACTCCATAGAAGTTCTCTGTTTTAATTGAAAGAGTAAGAAGTAATTTTTTGTTGCAGATCCTCTGCACTATTTCATCAAGTGATGTTGTTTCAGTTGAGAGAAGACACGGATCTTTTGCAAAAATTTCCATGAGTTGGTTTGCAGCATCATCAAATGCTATCACACCATGAATGGATCCGGTAACATCTTCCAAGTCAACCTTTAGTATATATCAGTAGTCACATTCAAGAAACACTCCATCACATTTAGCACAATGCCAAATGTCTCCAACTTTCTGAGCAATCTTTTTCATGCATTGTATTTCGTCAACAAAAAGAGGGCATGCAAGGAAATAAAAGTCATCCATGTTAACATTTGTGATGGTTGCTACAAGAGAGTACCAAACAACTTTTTCAAATGATTGAAGAGTTTGCAGGTCATTGATGGTAGTGACTTTACGAGAACCAGAGTGAGAGGCATTGAACTTTCGGCTCAACGATGGTGATGCTAAATGAAATCCATTTTCATGAAACCAGTTTTGGAGAACTAAAGTTTGTTCAATATCTGGGTTTATGAAAATAGTAGTGTTGGAAATAGTTCCAACAGTTTTTCCATTAAATTTTGTAATGCGGCCACCTTTGATTGCTACAGCTGGAGACATAGGTAAACCATGGAGGTTGGCAAGTTCGGCTCCTTCAATTTGGCAATGGTCACCCCAAAGTGTTATGTCAATACTATAGTCTGACATGTCACAGAGTCCAATAATGCGCTTAACAGTCTCAACACCATCTTTTTTTCGTATTGTGGATGTTGGAGAAACTGAAATTACATGGCCAACAAGGTCCACCATGGAATTGACAGGTATACTTTGTATCTCATGAATAGTTTTAAAGTTAAATAAAAAAAAAGGTATTAAAGGGTATTCATTTAAGCATGGTTGGATGGTTGAGGAGGAACCTAGGAAAATCTCATTATGGTTTTTCAAATGGTTGAAAATTGGATTGGATGCTTTCGCTGTGCTATTTGATACTATGTACATTATTCCTATATGTATTTGGTCATACAAAGATAGTGCCAATTCATTGAATGCATATATATTTATTTCATCGTGTGAAGCATTAACAATGTCAAATCCAAAGATTTTTCCAGACCCTCGTTGGTTTCCATCTTCATGTAGCTTTGTCTTGGCAATAACTCGACCTTGAATGTTCCAAACTTTGCTAGAACATGTTAGTAATGTGAATGAAATAGTTGATGCAGCCAATGCAGGGTTTTCATATACTAAGCTAGGATTCACTGGAACAGAGGAACAAATCTGCAAAGGAGAAGGTACATGTAAGTGGTAAGGTGCAGGATCTCCAATAATTGCTACATCCACTATGACAACTTCGAGTGCAAGAAATGCGATAGTCCTGTGAGAAAAAGTATGTTAGAGTTGAATGGGATATAAAAACCTTGGATGCATGAATAGTGTGAAAATGATTAAGTGGACAAATAAAAATGGAAATTAAACATACATTACACTATGTACAATGTTCGATGTACACTTGGTAAATTTGATTATAGATCCTTCTTTGAGTTGTCCAGTTTCTACAAGACTACTATATATAGTTGGAAGTAATATCTCATGCTTGTGAAGCCTGTCTGAGATAGAAGTTTGGAACCAAATAGATGATGAGTTCAGTGAGTTCACTTAGTTTAACAAGGAGACTTGTACTAGCGGGAAAATGTTGACAACACCATGCAGCAAGAGTGAAATAGAATCTTTAGTTAACATACTCTCCATAGTGTGACAGTTTTTTTCCCTATGAAATGAAATACGGCAAGAACAAAAAAAAATCGCAATGTCACATATTCATGTGATCCAATGACAAAAAATACCTGCAGATATGACACAGATTATTTTTTTTCCCGGTTGAACTTAAACCAAGGGGGGATATTGAGATTTGGGGTGTACCAAGATGTATGTTTTTTTTATCTCTACATATGAGCATGAGACAAGCATTGTCGATATTGATTCTATGGCAGTTGTTCAAAATTTGAAATAAACATTAATAGATTAATTTGTGTCCACTTTCAATTTTTCACTCTAAATATTTTAATTCTTAATTGTATTCCTTTAGTCTTCTTCATACAGTATATACATTAATATATAATTCACTATCCCGCAAATGCGGGATGCAGGGTACGAGATTACTAAATAATATTTCATTCACCACCCTCATCCTGCATCTCGCATCCCGCAATTGTGGGACACGGTATCCAGGATTACAAAATAGTGGGATGCATGATTACAAAAATGAGGGATGCGAGATTACAAAATAGAGAAGTTTTATTTTCCTTTCGGCAATGCGCAATCCCGCAAATTGCGGGTTGCGGAAACAAAAATAAAAAATGTTAAAATAAACTACATGGTAAAAAACCGAAAGCACAAAGGCAAAAGCAGAATATTCTGGAATTGCGAGATGTGGGATTAAAAAAATGTGAGATGTAGGCAAACAAAATAGGGTAAATTACGGGTTGAGGGTTGCGGAAACACATAATAAAATCCTAAAACAAACCACAAAACAAAAATCCAAAACTTGAATACTGTTTTTGTGAAAGAAATTTATACAGAAAAAAGTCATCGGTGACAGCGGCAGGATTCAACTATTTTGAACATGCTTGTAAAACTCCAGTCTACTATTTAGTCCACTTTAGTTCAGTTTACGATTGCAAAATAGTTGATCCGGATTTATGCAGGAACGCAACAGAATACACAAATAACCATAGAAACAAATATGCAACAGAAATAACACATCATTTCATTAATCAAATAACTGAAACTTATTTACATACAGAATGGAAATAAACTAGCTAGAGTGCTGGTAGCTTATCTTTGAGAAGAGATGTGGCAGCTACATGCCTCTGAAATCCTTGTTACAGTGAGGCTCAAAGACCTATATATGATTGAGGAACAATGGAAACCCTACACATCCAAAAACCTAACCCTAGGAGGTGAAACGCCAAAATGTGGGCCCTGTTGGGTAACTTGGTACATCAATTTCCCAGGGTCATAACTTTGGCATACTACCTCTGTTTGACGCACATGATACATCATTAGAAAGATCTATTCAAGGACTACATCCATAAGTGAAAAATATGAAGTCTGAAACAGACTCATATTTTCCCAACATTTGATGCCAAAAAAACATCGTTTAGGGCCTCAAAACGGCTTCGAAAGTTTAGGACCTGAAACTGTCAAAAATAGTAAATTTTGCTACAATTAAGGAAACTGGAAAACTAAAAGAAACAATGGTGGGGGTCCAAGTGGAATAGGTAGGTGGCCACCAATATCCTCCTGGATCAATAGCATAATATAACTATGGACTGGTGTTATTCTCTACTCTTTAATCGGTAATATAAATGTTTACAGGACCGTTGGTGTCCTGTAAATTTAAAGAAATTGGAAACTATAAAGTGTAAATGAAGTGCACCAAAATCAATATGTGGTTACCTTCAAGTGTGTTTATATGCAATAAAGCAAAGGCGTTTTCCATTTGCGACTTTAGAGTTCCTTTTAGGTAAAAATGTATCAAATTTTGTATTGTTGAGAAAGAAAAAAAATGAGGGAATACATAAATAGCTAATAATCAAACAAAGCAGGAATAACAACAAAACAAAGCAAGGGTGTTCGACCATCTCATGGAACACCCTTGATTTCTTTGGTTGAACTAAAGCAAAGCAAGGATTATGTCATTAGGCTTTCAGTCAAAGCAACAATAATAGCAAAACAAAGCAAGTGTGTTTGATCATCTCATAATCAAACTAAATGAATATTCAAAAAATTTAAGCAGACTAAAGGAATACTTGCAAATTTAAAGAAACTACAAAACGCAAAAGAATATATGTCAATAACTAATAATAAGGCAAAGCAGCAATAATAGGAAAACAAAGCAAGGGTGTTTGACCATCTTATAATCAGACTAAATGAATCTTCAAAAAATTTAGGCAGACTAAAGGAATACCTGCAAATTTAAAGAAATTGTAAACTGTGAAGTGTAAATGAAGTGCACCAAAATCAATATGTGATTACCTGAAGGTTTGTTTATATGTGCAAAGCAAAGGCGGTGCAACAACAAATGTGGCAAATGCAGTATTGTAACAAGATTTTGAAGATCGCCATACGCTGAGAAAGATGAAGATATTGACCCATGTCTAAATCATATGACAATATTTCTTGCATTAATTGAGCAACAATGCATTGATGAAACATTAATGGCAGTGGATAAAGGGACATGGGAAAACTGTATTCAATTCAATGAAGCGTAAGTAAAATGGAAGCTCGACCAAATTGTGAGCGTAAAGATAGAAAACTTGTCCAGAATAACGTATGCTAAACCCAAAAAAAATGGTGAAGTGAAACTCTGCAAAATCATTGTCAATGAGTTTTCTGAATTGAGATAAATGAACCGTGGGTAAGAACAGTAAAATCCTATACAAAAAATCGCCCGGACCAGTGGTTTAGGAAAACACATGGAAGAGTAGAGAATACACATAAGCCATCTGTCAGGAAAACACAGTAAACAACAACTGCAAAGAATGACCTGCAACTAGCAACCAATCCATTCATGTGCAGCAACAGTCGTAACACACAGGACACCAACTATCTACGGGACAGAAGTTCTCCTATCGAGATGGCAGAATTGGGGACCCAAATAAAATGCATTAGTTAAAAACCAACTCTAAAGAATGACCTACAATTGCCATTCAATCCATCAATCCATTCACGTGCAGCAACGACCGTAACACAGAGGACACCAGTTGTCTACGGGATAGAAGTTCGCCAATCAAGATTGCAGAATTGGGGACCCAACTAAAATGTAGAAGAAAAAAAATTCGATTGATCAGCATAACACTTGTCCACGATCCATTCGCTAATCCGATGTGACATCTGTCAAAGTGTGAATGGCCAAGAAGACGAGGAATCTTCTAAGACTACATCTCCATAGGAAAAATGCCTTCTACGTAATTACGTTGAAGACGTCTTTCTCTGAGGTTGGGTTTTCGACACAGTTCCCAATCATGGTCATCCCTCTGCCCAATAAGAATCATCCACATTTTTTCAAAATTTTTCTGGTTTGTCCAATAAAAATGTGACACGTTTGCTGGATTGGAGCTGGAAAGTACAGCTCAAAGCCAGTGGTTTGAGCTACATTCATCAAAGCCACCGATGTCGATGGCATGTACTGCTATCAATTTTTCCATCCCTACTTTTTTGCAAGCACCCTCGGCTGTTTTTCTCCTCTTTGGAATCCCTCCCTTCTTTGTCCACAGATTTTTCTCTTCTGCGGTATCTGTGTCTTTCATGACCTGATTTTCCACCATCTGATCATTGCCGCCTGCCATAATCCTGTTCATTTCTAGGTTTTTCATCATAAACCCTAGCTTTATCACCATCAATAGACACACTTCTCCTATTTCCAGAATTCTTTTTGTGGCTCTTTTCATCATCAGAATTTGCCCCATAGGCATTGACCCTGTCTCTATCAAAAACCCTCTCAAGGTAGGATTTCACCTCATAAGATATGTGATGTCTTCAGCCATAACCAGTTTCATTATTTGGCATTTCATTGACACTTCTATCCTCTATTCCAAGATCAATATCAGTAGAAATATAATGCCGTGATATTCTTCACTGTATCACTAATCCAACCAATTTGTTGCAGGGTTGTAACACATGGTAAGATTTGTGATCCATTGAGGAATAACTAAGTTGTTGATTGATCCGAACAATAATTTCAATGGAAGAATAACATCAATCTAGAATATTTCATGGATTTAGAATCAAATAGGTGAGATTCATGCTATTTAGATCCTACATGTAATTTTTGGAGGAATATTCATCAGATTCAGCGTGTAAATCTCTAGAGGAATGATCATCATATTCTGAATGAAATTTGGTTATTGACAAGTTTGAAGGCATTGTTGTTTGTGCGTGCGGTTGCAGCACTCTGCTTTGAAGGAATCAAGCCTTTCACCTGCTCCCTTTATCCATTTACCTCTTCTTTGGTATTTGACCACAACTTTCACTTTTCCTTTGCAATTTTATTTTCCCATGATTGAGTTTTGTGTTCTTTGCAGGTTGAGAAATGCTTACTCAGTGGATTTAATAGATCGTTTCATCCTTAATCTTTTAGGGTTCCAGAAACCCTTTATCTTTATTTTCTGTCTTTTATAGCTCTTTGATATATAGCCGTTTTATAGCTTTGAGGGTTACAGAAACCCTTTATCTGTATTTTTTCTCTTTTATAGCTCTCTTACATATAGTCGTTTTATAGCTTTGAGGTGTTCTTCCCTGATGAAGCCCTAGATCTTTGCATACATTTGATTCTCGAATCGCTGGAGATTTTAAAGGAGGGTTTACAAGACCTCTTACCTCTTATTTCATAAATTATTTCCGATCGTGCTTCCATGAAGAGTTATATGTCTGATTCTTGTAATCCTGCAAGGCCCTTGAAGAAGGTAGAATTTGATTATGCTATTTCGAAGAGTGATAGAGATCACAGGGGTTTTATTTCAGATGATAATGATTCATTATGAATTTCATGCATCTTTGGTTTCCCTTTTAGGGCTTTCAGAGCATTTTTACAATGATATAATTTGGTTTTTTATTGTAATCGCTTTAGTGCTTGCAACAAGGGAATCTCTATAGTTCTTGTTGATTAGCATGATTGTGGCTTTGATTGGAAGATCAAGATGAGTTTTCGTACATTTTCTGGTTACTTTTAATAGTTGTTTGATTTTTGAGTTTGGTATTGGAATAGGGAATTACAAACTTCCCTATTTTGTAGATATTCAAGTTGAATCTAAGGATTACTTTGTGAAAAAGTTCTCTGAAATCTACAAATCTTTTAGCCTATTTAATGGTTCATTTTTTGTGATTTTATGTAAAATTGAATGCCTTGAATCTTATTTGAATTTATCTCAGTAAAACGTGAAACATGAAAACCACAGAATCATGCATATTCCTTGCAACAAGGGCATCCCAGTAGCTCTTGCTGATATGCATGACTGTGGCCTTGATTGGCAGATTAAGATGAATATTGGTATGTTTTTTGGTTGCTTTTCATAGTTGTTTGATTTCCAAGTTTGGTATTGGAATACGAAAGTAGTTGTTTGATTTTTGATTTTCCTTGAAACAAGGGCATCCTGATAGCTCTTGCTGATATGCATGACTGTGGTCTTGACTGGAAGATTAAGATGAATGTCGGTATTTTTTTTGTTTGCTTTTCATAGTTGTTTGATTTCTGAGTTTGGTATTGGAATAAGGAAGTACGAACTGCCCTATTTTGTATATGTTCAAGTTGGGTCCATATTACTAAGGGAAAAAGCCCCTTGAAAGCTAAAAATCTTAGATCCTTTATCCTTTTTATGGTTTGTGTAGTGGTTGCATGAGATCTTGGACATTCTTCTATAAAAGTATTTGGAGTTGGTACCACTAGATTTCAAGCATATGTAGATGAAAAGAGATGGATCTGTGATTTATGCAACTGGTGGACATTCTTCTATAAAAGTATTGGAGTTGGTACTACTGGACGCTGGATTTCAAGCATATGTAGATGAAAATATATGGATCTGAGATTTATGCAACTGGTGGACATTCTTCTATAAAAGTATTGGAGTTAGTACCGCTGGATTTCAAGCATATGTAGATGAAAAGAGATGGATATGAGATTCATGCAACTGGTCGACATTTTTGAGGTGCTACAGTTAGAAATGCTAATTTACTTGATGGATTTTACTTTTCTTTCGTTCATTCTGCAATTGTGACAATAGATTTGTTTTATCTATATGAGGTCATGTTCCATTATATTCTGAGAAATATTTTGGATTCTCTGTTTTGGATCTAGTAGGATGCCGTACATATCTACAAGATGATCGATGCCTTATTTTTGTGTTTGTTGGTGGTCTGTGTAAAGAGATTATTTGATCACCAGACACCTATGGATCTTCAATATACTGGTTTGTAGTGCTGCATGAGAATAGTCATGGTGTTTTTTGTTTATCAATGACTTTTTTCATTTTGGTTATAAGATATTTCTGTTTTTATAAGCAACTCTGATATGTTAAAAGAAACTACTTTTTGATGATCTGTAAAGAGAGGAGTGCACTTTGAACTCCTCCATGCATCTTCATGGTCTCTGGAACTTGAGGGGACACTTTTTTCCATCTCCCCAAAACAGGAGGCAGGACATAGCCCTATGTGAATTATTGTCTTGATGCCTTTGTGTTTCCCAATGACTTGGATAATAATATGGTGCAAGCACTATATGCTAAGCATTGTTAAAAGTTCCCAGATTTGTCTACCTGGCATACATCTTATCCTGTGGAATATATGGCAAAACCTTTTCCTCTGGAATATGGCATGTAGTGTAAGAGTTTTTTTTTCCAGAAATTGGAGGTTTTTCTTTTCTGTTCACTGTGTTATTTGGCTTCTGTATTGATGAATGTTGGCTTACACCATATACAACTTTTAGTGTTGGATGGTGCATCTCAATTTAATCCATTATGTAATGCTGGGGACATGAAACTAAGCCAAATATGTTAAAAGTTTAAACATAATTGTTATAGAATCTTGATCATATATATTTTATTTGTTGGTATTGTTTTCTTTAGTTCTCTTAATATTGGCATTATCATTGCATATGATTGTTTATTTTTTTAGGTGGTTGATTTAATTTTTGGAATGCTTGTGTATGTTCCATTATTGGTGTCTGGAAACTTTGTAAACTGTAATGCCTTATTTCATGTCTCAATCTCTTGCCCTAAGCTTATTGTCAATGAACACAGCTAGGTCTTTATTTAGTTAATGTTGTCTTTAATTTGCGAATTTTTTTTGTCGTCACAGATCAATCAATCATAAAAACTTAAAAAATGCATGTTCTGTTTTTCAGAATCTTCAAGGAACAACTTGTCTCTAACATTGGACACAGATGTTTCAAATGATGAAATGGTTGAACCTGCTAACCACATCCATAGTTCTAAGGTGATTTCAACTGAATTTTGCATCATCTGTTGATATTTGTATATTCCATTATTTTCTGATAATGACTATAAGATATTTTAGCCTATTTATAATTTGACACCTAAATGTTGATAACAAATTTGCAGGGTCATCTAAAAGTGAAATCAAGAGCAACCAGTAGGGATGTTGTATGGTTAGGTGCCCCAAGGACTTGTAGAAAGCAGTTGACACATTACCAGTCTTTCAGTCACAATGGTATCACCATATCAGTAAATTGAGCAACTCTTCAAAGTTATTGATATGCTTGCTTGTAAACTGTTTTTGGGATTTTTAGTAGGGTTCTCTTTCCCCTGTTGGGATAGTTGTTTATTTGGTATTCATAGCTAATTGCAGATGTTTTTGGTTGGCAAGTTCATGATTTTGTATATATGACAACAGAAGGAAGGGATCATCACATTGCTTATTTGGAAGACATGTTTGAATATTCAAAGGCAAGGAAGTTAGTTTAGGTTCAATGGTTTCATAAGACTAATGAAGTTCTTGAAAATATACCCCCTCCAGTACCTCATGCAAGAGAACTTTTTTTGTTTCTTCCTCTAGAGTTCTTAATGTTAAATAGCTTATATATACCATCTGTCTACACTGAAGTAGATGAAGTTAATAATTGTACACCAGACAGTAGGGCCCCAATAAAATCTACAGTGGAGAAGAGTAAAAAAGATGTGCATCCACAAGGGTCTGTAGACTTTGATGTTGGGGACAAGGTAGAGTTTCTATCGCAGGACAGTGGTATTAGAGGTTGTTGGTTTAAGTGCACAGTAATAAGCAAAGAACCACATCATCTAAAAGTTCACTATGAGGACATTCAAAATGAAGATGAAAGTGACAACTTAGAGGTTGGTGTTTTGGTTTTGTTGAAAGTTATTGTTGTTTATTCAAAAATTTTTGTCATAGTAAGAGTTTGATTTTAAGTCACAATTACAGTTTCCACAATTTTAATTTTAATTCTTCATTACAAGAGTGGATTCCGGCTTTTAGAGTAGCAGCACCAGACAAATTGGGGATTCGAATCTCTGGACGGTTAATCGTCCGCCTCTGCTCTCTTGAAGAAGAAACTTTTAGCAGCATTGTAGTTGGTACTACAGTGGATGCATGGTGGAATGATGGCTGGTGGGAGGGTGTGGTGCTCATGATTCAAGAACCAAAGGATGAAGTGCATCTATATATTCCTAGTATAATTTTTTTTAATTTTCCCTTTTTGTATCTTCACTGTAATATTGCTTTGTCCTAGAGTATGAGATGATAAGGAAGTATAAATCATATATTTCTATGTTATAAGTGAAAATGAAAGATCAATATTCAAAATAAAAGAATTGCGCCTCTCTAGGGATTGGATCAACAATCAGTGGACTTTGGTGTAAGAGGTGCCGAATGTACCTGCTACCAAAGCTTCTTGTGACAACAAGGTTGGAGTACAGTCTATGACCTTTCCCAGGAGATGTATTGTATATTCAGGTTTAGATGAGTTGACAAGTTTTGTTGCATGCACTAAAAGTAAATTATCTCCAAGTTCATCAATTGCATTGAAACAATCCAGTGAGTTGGAAGGTGGTGGAAATTCCGAGAGCACTATGGAAATAAAAGAGGACGTTGGAGTGGATTCAGCAAGCAGTGGGAAATAACAACATGCGTGTAATCTTGTAAATGATGGAATGCTGGGTGATTTGAGGTGGAAGTCTTCAAGAAAGAGGAAACGCATAAGAGAAGCTACAGTTTTATTCAAAATAGTTTCTTCTGGTGGTAAGCATATGAAATTGTCAAGAAAGAAGAAGATGGATGGTAACAAGTTGAAGAATGGGGAAGACTTGTTGGAGTGAAACAAGGAGGACCAGGGGACCAGGTTTCATTTATATTTGTTTCTAGAAATGATCAACAATGGTGGTAACTATTGCTTGAACGAGGCACACATGTTCCATTTATATTTGTTTCTCGAAATGATCAACACTGGTAGTCACTGTAGCTAGTCACTGGAAGTAAGATACATTAATATGCAAACTGGTTGACCATATTTCCTTTTAATCATCATCAAATTACTTCCATATACATTGAGTATTTCTTTCATTAAAAAAAATCTTTGGGCAAATTTATCGAAACGGTTAGATAGCTTTGGTTCAGTACTGGTTGCAGTTCAAAGTATTGGTTCCAGTTCCAGTTTGAGTTGACCCTCAATCGGTTCGACTCCTGGCTCTTAGTTTTAAAACATTGGATATACTCAAGTTATGAGCCCATAAATATGTTTTCCAAAATAATTTTAACAATGGACCAGCAGGGCAGCTCTTTGCCATTTCAATCAAAACTTTTGCTTGCCATTTGAATCAAAACTTTTGCTTAAACTTTTGAGAAGCAAAATTCAATTGAGATTTTTTTTATTCTGATAGTGTTCATCTGTAATTACAAAAATTTATCCATGTTTGAATATGCATTCCCATTTGTCGAAGTTGTCAAAACTCATTTTCTTAATTTTGAATGCACTATTGTACATCTGTTAAAAAAATGTATTTGTTTGAATGTGTATGATACATTAATATTGTTGACTGTGTTTGTATAGGGCCAAGGGAGCTGACAGGTGCTATAGATTTAATCAGTCATTTTGGATTGCGGGCGCATCATGACTACTTTTGCAAATATCCTTTGTTAGCATCAATTGCCGAAACTCCCTATCTTAATAATGTGGTTGGTGATACTGAAATTAGAAAAGGGGAAGGAATGGAGTTAGGTCAACTTATCCCAGATCTGCCAAACATGGATGTCAGTCCATGTATACAGCTTTTTGATCTGGAAAGACTGAGGCAATATTTTTAACTAAGGGAAACTAGGCCCATTCAGTTGCCTGAGGTGAATGTTTAAACCCTTGCATATTCAAGATTCTAGAATTGTTTCCAATTAGATTTTCAGTGATTATAAGCATATTATGTTACATCTTTGGAATCTGAATATAATTTAATAATATTATTTGTTTCTTGTAAATTTACAAATATGTTCATTCTATTATTTAGGTAGATAGAGGGCTTCCAACTATCAGTGGGGAGGTCAAACATGATCACAAAGATAAAGACAAGAAGCACAAGCACCGGCACAAGGACAACATAAAGACAAGGACAAGGACAAGAAAATGGATAAAAGTGGAAGCCATGAGAATGGAGATGATTGGTTAAAGAAGCATCACACACGACATCTGTAATTTTAAAATTTTGATTGTATGATTAAGGCCCCATAATCATATTAAATCAGCAAACTTACATTTATTTTCTATTTTCATATACACATAAAAAAAGGCATGATGGCAATGAAGATGAGGGGATTCTCACAAGCATAAAAAAAGAAAGGTAGGTGTGCAAGAAATGTTGACATTGTTTAGCACTAGCCTGCAAGAAAGGTTTCATGGTCTATAAATTGTTTCAAATTAGACTTCACTTGCAGCATTTCATACATTTAACATACATTTGAAGAGATCGGATGTTGTATGTCTAAACTTCAAAACTGATTTGCCAGCATGGAATGTATGTTTGACATCCATTATAAGGTTAATGCTTTTTAAGCAATTTTGTTTCCTTATTTTTGAATTTTGCAGCACAAAGACTCCAAGGGGGATGATGCAAGTCAAACAAAAAATGGGATGTGATTATCAAATAATAGTCTTTGTGTTTGTGTTAATACTTCTAGGTTTATACGCCGACAGGTTATTGTTATGTGTTTATCAAATAACAATAACCTGTTTGCTCTTCTAGAAGATTGCACATGTAGAAAATCAATTCCATACCATAAGCTTCTGATACCTAGAATTCAACACTTGAATCTCTATCGACCGACACAACAACCACATTAAAAGTGATCTACAATTAAAAAAACAAAGATTGGTTGACTTGGGCGATTCGAAACTAATAGACTTCGATCTATAGACTTTATGCTGCCACCAGTTGCACTCTTGTGATCCTCTTCGTATCCAGGCAAAAACTAGCGAAACCATGACCACTCATTTAATTCTACACACTAGAAATGTTGAAACATGGCCACCATGTAAAATTCACTCAGGCCATTCAGTTTTAAATTATACGGTGCCTTAATCACGTGATAAATTTTTGAGCTCCAAAGAAATCCCAATATTTGTTAGGTGTCATATAAATATACCATATCAATATTCCATATCAATATTCCAGATTAAACCATTGATATAAAGTGGTAGGATGAACTTTATTTGCTAAAAAGTTAAAATATACAGTTTGTAGGAATACATATAACAACATTACTTGCATTTTTTCTTTCCTTCTTCATGTTACATTCCAATCCCTGTTCTTTTCAACATATGATAGAATTGAAATTTCAATATTGAATCGATGCCTGGATTTGTACTCTGTTCCCAAATTCCAATTTCATATACAAAATGAAATTATTGAATTTGATGAATTCATTTCAAGATTTGCAATAATTCATAGGACCTTATTGCATTGAACATATTATTCCATGTATTGTCATTGGCATTGACATTCAGACACTTTCGTATGGGGTTGGAAAGCAACTGTTTTCTCAAAAAGACATAGGGAGTGTGACCTGAAGGAGGTAATATTCTTGTCACTTATATCAACCACAGGTAAACACATATTTCTTCCTTTGCATTCATAAACACTTTGAGACTCTTCATTTTCCTTCCATCTTGATATATGTAGCAACAATTCACCATATCATACTCAAAGGCTCTCTCAGCCTTAATAGTTGTCATGTTGCTCAAGAAAAAAATTGCATAACAATGGTAAACCTTTATTTGATGTTGAAATATCTCTATCCAAATTCAACCTGAGGCAGTCGACTCTGTTTCCTTGTTTTTGTTTACAGTCGAAAGTATGGTGCAACAGTTTATGTTGACATTATCCGAGATTTTTGTTATCTTGCTTATTACTTTTTCAATCTATATAAACTGCAAATATCAGATATGAGCATTTTTTTTTCAGGAAGAAAAAAGCCTGTCCTTGATATTCTTTATTAAGAATCAAAGGGCAGTGTTAACACTCACTTTGAAAGAGTTACAATAACATAATAAACCAGTCAAAAAAAGGAACACCTCCAGTTGCGGCCAGGGGGAATGGCAAACAAAAGTAACGTGTCCCATCAGATATCAGTCTCATCATATAAGTGATCTCATACAATCATCCAAATCTATCGTGAACCAAGAGGATTCAGAGCTGTAGTCCAGAAGCAACCACTCATAATTCATCAAGCATATATCCAAGAGAGTATAAAACTCTTCAATTCCAAAACTCAAAAGAGCTGAAAGGTGTCACTAGTGACCAAAAGGTCATCATAAAATTCTGAATAACAGCCAATACCCGGGGCAAGTGAGAGCGCTGTTTTTGAAAGACTGTCTGCAATCCGGTTGTGTTCACTATAGATGTGACTGAGAGTGAGACCGGGATAGCTAGATAGTAGCTGTTGTGTTTCCCTGCACCAGTGATGAAGTTCTGGTGGGGTGAGAGCAGAAAGTCCCTTTGCCCAATTAATGACGACCTGTGAGTCACCATATATGTGGGACAGCGGGACACCCATCATTTGGGATGTGAACAAAAGGGCCCAGAGGCCCAAAAGTTCAGCTTGTGTGTTGGAACCATATCCTACCCCCAGCGCGCAGTCCAGATGGTGATTTTTATTAAAAAACACACAAAAACCAATACCAACAGCTGATGTGATAGAGGCACCATCAAAGAATCCACAAGGGAAAATCATATTTGGTTTATTCCCAATCTACCTATCCGATTTTGTCTTCCTGCCAGTCAACACAGGCCTGGATAGAATCTGTAGTGCTGAGTATATAATCTGATGAAAAACTCCACTGACAGTCGAATTCTGCCCATCAAAGATAGTCTTATTCCGAGCTTTCCAGACAGCCCAGATGGTATGATGGGGCAAATAGAAATGGGGCAAGCTGCGAGGAAAAGAATTGACCCACTAATCCATATACTTCACAATAGTATCATACTCAGGTGGGATAAAATAATGAAACTGTTCACTTAAAAGATCCTGCAGTAGCTTCCAAAATCTACAGCGAGAAAATAAATGAAGAACTGTCTCCTCGCCAGCATGACAAAGAGGACAACTACCCGGGCCAATTTTGCCTCTTTTTTGAAGATTATCCCACGTGAGAACCTTGTTCTTCAACACCAGCCAGGAAAAATAGTCAATTTTCCTCGGCAAAGATAAAGACCATAGGGATCAAATATGGGCATTTTATCGTCTCTAGGATCACAAATTTGTTGAAATGAGTCAACAATGCTGCCTTCTTAGAGAATGTAATTCACGAACTGGAGGTATATATTTTATTGTTTCTACTTTACAATAACTATCTACTCTATTAATTTTTTATAGTCTATAATGGACATTTTATTTAAAATATATTTTGTCTTGTCTTAATCATTATTTATTATTTTTAAGAGGATTTTACTATCTTCTACCTAAAAATTTCCTAACAGCCGAACGAATCTTACCGTTGCTTATTATGGTCAACTTGCACGTACCTTGATCTCTTTACTTATGTTTTTAGCCTTTTTCCATTAATCATGTTTCTTTGTTACAGGTAATCTGTTTCTTTGTCACAAATATCTAGAACAATTTATTACAGATATTTTGAACTTTATGGGTCTCTTTTTGTGCTTTAAAGCATCCAAATATCTCTGAAATATATAGGTGTTTCTTTTCGGCGTTTTTATGGGGCAATTGCTAGTTAAATATTATCAATCCTCTTCGGTGGAAGTCTTACCAAACTCATAAATTAAAACTCATCCCACCTCGTACATAATTCATTTAATTGAATAAAAAGCATAAAAAATAATACGCTCTTTAATCAGCAAAGAGCTATCTATTGAGCAGCAGAGCATTTAATGTGGCTGCATCAAGCTTGATGGTCGTTGGATCTTGAGTTGCTCAAGATCCAAGGGTCATCAAACCTGCTGCAGCAACATTAAATGCTCTGTAGCTCAATGGATAGCTCTTGCCCTTTAATCAGACGTAGGTCTAAATCTTGGACAAGTTGGACCCTACGTCTCCACAGACCAACCTGTGTCCAAAACAAAATTGTCGTGACAGATACCGTTACGGCTGATTGACTCATGGTTGAAATTGTTTTAATTGAGATCCCGCACATTAAAAATGTGGATCTTTGGATTGACTGGTTGCTGATAGACGACGCTACTCCAACGAGAAGAAGTTGATGGGGCCCACGATTAAATACAAAAATATACTTTAGCATGGTCTGAATGGAAAAACAAAGCAATATATTTATACAACGTAAGTATACTTATCCCTTACGCTTATTAATGAGAGTCAAACCCTAGTTACCATCACCGACTACACCGCAGAGCAGGTAACATACTGTAAACTATTCTTATTTATAACATGAACAACACAATTCAAACGGGCACTTGGTCAATAAGAACTTTGAATATTTGGTCCTTTATCTCCTGGTTAGAAATAGAGAAGCCATCCCTCTCTTTGAAGAAAAACTGCATGGCTCTTGCAAAATTGAAAGTAAACTTCTTGCAACACAGCGGCACGTTATCCTGCTTTATAAACTCCCGATTCAGTTCCTTCAGAGAAAGATAGACGATGTCCATTATACGATTTACAGCATTCTCTCCAGTAGATTCTGGATTGTCTTTCAGATAACATTGTACACTGGAAGCTAACTCTTTGCGTTCCTTTTCCTGCAATGTGGAAAATGAAGAATGGTTCTTCTGATATAAACACTTTGAAAACAAATTGTAAATTCAATGTCAAATTATACCTGGAAATCTCTTGCGTCGTCGGTGAGTCTGGTCGTCAATTCTACAAGATGTTGGATCTTGGATGGATAGTATATTTGTTCCAGAATGTTGTCCGGTAAAAGTTGACCCATTAACAGGAGCGGAATCAAATTTAACCCACACATACCAGTGGTCGTTTTGGCATTCTCTATGTACTCGTTAAACGTAGGGACATGTCCACTCGTTATCCATTCCGCATCTTGCAGAGATGACTCGAGAAATCGCTCCCACTAATCACGCAATCACTTCAGAATATTAACAATGATTTCAATGAAAAATTATCATTTTCCCCTTTGTCAAATATTCATAAACCATACATACAGCATTTTTTCTTATGTAAGCCGACATATCCCGCCCTTGCTTTTTCACAACTTCAGCAGTTAATTCATTCGATGTGTTGAAGAAGAACCTCAATGCAATTTTCATATACTGTGGAAGGCATTCTATCATCGAAAGATCCCATCTGCAAATGGGATAACAAAAGTTAACAGGCAGGTATATATATACATATATTATAGCGAGTTTTGAATATTGTCAGAAACTAGGAATTATATATCAATTGCAAGTTCTACAGAGTGTCTGATTACAATTTACCGTTTGAGTGCCTCTGTGAAGATTTTGAGTTCGTCCAAGGTTCCGTGAGTATCATAGATGTCATCTAGAATAGTCATCACTGTACCAATTTTTGTGAATGCAATTCTGCTTAGAGAAAACTCAGGCTCGAATGTGCCTGTAACTACCCAAAAGAAAAGTTCCACGTGACGCTTCCTATAGAAATTCAGCTCCGCTATATCTGATTCTGTCAACCACCTGTGCACGTAATAATAATAATTCTGTAGAGTTAGGTCACTATCTCTAATAATTTCATCCTCTTAATAACATCAGCTATTGGAATGTTGAATCACAACCTTGAGATAAGCTGAATGTCTTTCTGATGCGTGAATTGGAGAATATTGAAGTCCAATTTCGCCAACTCTAAAAGTTTTTGGTTCATAATCGACCTTAACAATAGGTTGCAAACATATTAGCACAGGTATATAACAAAACGAAGCTCAAAATTAATTGAAATATTATAGTAAGAGAAGATTAATACTTGAGCCATGAATCGTTTTTTGCATGTATTTCAATAAAGCTCCTTGCCTCCAATCTTGGTACGCAGCAATGCCATGGAAATTCTAACGCGTATTTCACCTACATGCAGGACATGAATGGCAATCAAAAATTACGAAATTAAGCTTTTGTTGATGCGAGAGTAAACGTAGAGTACTAATTAATGATATTGAAGTTTACCTCTCTCAAAAGGCTTTGATCAACATGCAGAGAGACGTCCCGTCCTGTTAAAAATTGGTTTAGATAAGCTGTTGTGAAGGCCTTTGCCTCGTCCATCACTTTTTCTCCGGGAAATGAAATACTTGAAGCTCGAAATAGTGACAACATGCTTCCGATTCTTTTATCTACTTCTTCTTGTTCACCGGGGGAATTGCAAAAGAAGTGGCCCTTTTCATCCTTGAAACTCTCCAAGACACCTATTCAAGGCAAGCTATAATATTTATATGATAATCAAATAAATTAAACTCATCTGGCTGCATAATCCAGATGCATAAATAGATATGTGGCTAATTTCCCAGACAAATTGTAACAACCACCTGAGGATACATTATATTGATGGAGTCGGAGAGCGCGAAATCCCAAAGCTGTAGCGTTCAGATCTTTGATGAGGGAATCAGTTGATCCCAGTCCGATGCCTCTTTCGTTCCAGCATCTGCTCATCACCGAGGAGAGGATTAATTTTAATGAACGACTAATTACTTTCAGTCCTGCCGTTATACAGCACAGAACCGGTTAACTAATGGGCAACTGTATGCAGCGAGGCATCAATTACTATGAACTAGATAACATTTACTGATCATATGTATATATAACTGCTTTACCTGTAAATGTAATCCAGAGTTCCTGTAATTTCGTGTTGAAAGTGTCGATCAATTCCGAGACATTGAATCGTGTCGACGATCTGAATACGTTTGATTAAATCATGATCATTGCAGTTATCTTCCATATTGTAACTGAAAAGTAAATGTTTGAGCTCTTCCAGAAGAATTTCAGCGTGTTCACCATATGCAGGTTCCTGCAAACGGTACAATGCAATATTAGCTGTATGCATAGAGACCAAAAACAAAAACGACAGCTGGCATAATAGAATTAGCAGAAGCTGAGTGATCATAGATGTAATTTGATTACCCCATAGGGCGAGTTGAGAGATTGTATGAAATCGTCGTTCCACAGATTTCCATGATGATGGGAGACCATGCAGGATGACTCTCTGTTTTTCAAATCGGTGGCCGCTGTCAAAGATTCAGAAAGCTGCTGGGCCATAACTTCAGGTATTGCAACAACACTCTGCTTGCTTATTCTAATACTAACCTCTGCGCGTATGTAATATTGCTTATGTGATATAATCTCAATGGCTTGCTTTTATATATAGGCCTACGATAGCGGGCGTGATTAGAACTTTTGAATTTTCAATATAAAAAAAAATATAAATTAGATTTTTTTTTTAGGTTTATTTTATTTTATGCAGGATAGTAAAAAAAAGAAGAGTTTGAAACATTCTAAATGGATGTAAATATGTTGTAAGTTCACTATACATTGAAAATTTCTCATTTTTCATCGAGACTCACATATTTAGAAAGTTTTGACTTTGGTTGATGGCTAAATTTTAATAAAAAACAAAATATCACCCATCCACTTTACATTATAAGACAAAATTTTCAGTCTTTCGTAAATATGGTCGGAGTATCAGAGTGATGATAAGTAATTTTGAAGTTTAATTAACATACAATAATCTGCCATTTGGAAGTTATTATAAAGGTTAACCAGTGAAGTAATATGTCATTAAATGTTTTTATCATATTAAATTTGATTACATTTGTTGATAGCTAAACCTGATTGAAAACAAAATATACTGCCTCCACTTACATAATAAGACAAAATTTATTCGTTTTTCACAAAATATGGTCGCAAATAAAAACAAAATATCGACTGATAAAACAAAAATTATCCGTCTTTCACAATTGTTATGGCCGGAGCTAAATTTTGATTAAGAACAAAACATGGACCATGTATCCACTTACATATAATAAGACACAGATTATCCGTTTTCACAAATATGGTCGGAGTATTGAAGTGATTATTAATAATTTCGAACAGATTATCCGTTTTCACAAATATGGTCGGAGTACTGGAGGGATTATTAATCATTTCGAACAGATTATCCGTGTTCACAAATATGGTCGGAGTACAGGAGTGATAATTAATAATTTCGAACATTTATTCACTTATGAAATAATCTGCCATTTGGATGTGGGTGTTAATCGTGTGGAGTAATATGTCATTTAAATGTTTTGAATCATATTAAATTGCGAAACAATGTTTGATTTCAGTGTCACTTCGTATTGTGCCAAAGTTCCAATTTGAGATTTAATTTGCGAAACAATGTTTGATTTCAGTGTCACTTCGTATTGTGTTAAAGTTCCAATTTGAGATAAATTAGGAAGAGTGTAAATTTTTTTAATATTTGTGAAGAGAGGAAAAGTGTAATTTTTAATATGAAAAAGTGTATTTTAGTTAATATATGTGAATATGATATTTAATTTATTAAAATATTTATAATTAAATTTTTTAACTTTAAAAATTCCAATCTCAAATGTTCAAAGTATAAGGTCAAATAATGCATTTCAAGTAGTTTCATCTCAATGTTTTTACCAAAGTAATATTTCATTCAATATATGTCATTCAAATTCTTAATATGATAACAATGTTCTTACCAAAGTAATATTTGGTTCAATATATGTCATTCAAATTCTTAATATGATAACATAAATTATGATAGGTGGATATCTGGATTGTAGATTTATTATTTTAAAATAAAAGTATATTATAATAATAAAAGCATAACATTAATAATAATTTGATGTTTGTGTAATTTTTTTTTTAAATTATAATTTGGATTTTTTTATTTGGAACAAGTTATTTTATATAAATATTGATAAGGATTTGCACTTCAAGATATTTGATTTCTCTTTGTTAATTTTTGTAAGATGTATCTCTGTTAATCTTATAATATAAAGAATTATAATTTGGATTTTTTTGTTTGTAACAAGTTATTTTAAAATAAATATTGATAAAAATTTGTATTTAATTTTTTTAAATAAATCTATGCTGATTATTCTTATTATTTAAACAAATTATTTATTTCTAAAATCAAATAATGTATTTAAACTTAATTAAAAAAATATCTTAATGGTCTTTGGAAAAAGGCGAATAAATCGGGAGGCTCAATAATTTTGGAAAAAGGCGAATAAATCGCGAGGCTCAATAATTTGAAAGATCGAATGAACGTCGCCGCCAGAGTTAACCACCACGGATTCAGAATTTTAAATTAATTAACTACAAAATAAAATAATCTCAATCGTTTTATATCCACTGCTTTCATCATTTTAAATTATTAAGAAAATGTGAAATTTCCATATGATTTTTACATTATGACAATGCATAGCCACTAATGGATGATGTCTGCATTGGACCATAGACGTCAGAGTGCACAATTTCAAGTGGTGTACGTGCTCTATAGGACTTTTCGACTGGAAATGTCTCTCTGTGCTACTTGCAAAAAATGCAGCATTCACAAACCCTCTCTGGTCTGTCGATCAATGGTAATCCCTTCACCATGTTCTTTGTGTGCAGTAGCTTTAGCCCACCAAAATTCAGATGTCCAAATCTGAAATGCCACAACTAGGATTCATCCTGAACTTTTGTCTGAAATGCAGCTTGCAAATTAGCACTGCAATTTTCTCTCTTGTCGAGGATCTCGACTGTTTCTTCACTTTCTGCCTTGAATGCAGCTCCTGTCTTCGTCTTCCCTTTTATGTTGAGAACTATTCTCAATGGAAACAAGCGGTTGCTTGTCATTGGCACTTTTGCTATCAGCTGGTTGCTTAGACGCTTGTCTTTGATCACACAATGTTCATCTTCCATGTAGAATTTGTAGCCTTTTTGTAACAACTGTCCAATGCTTAACATATTATGTTTCAGACCTTCAACATGATAGATATCAGGGATATACTTACTCTCCCCCTATTTGGTTAGAATATCAACAGTGCATTTTCCTAAGACAGTAACTTGGACATTGTTTCCAAGTATAACATCAGTTTTAACTGAAGTGTCTAGACTGGAAAATAGATTTAAATTACCAGTCATATGGTTGTTGCATCCTGAGTCTAGGTACCATATGTCATGTGGACTTTCTTGAACAGCATTGCATTCAAGTGGAGATGTCAATGCCATTAACATTGCACCTGTTGAAGTGTTGGTGCTGGTCGACTAACTTGGGCTTTGTCTTCCTTGGTCATATTGCTTCTTCCTGCATTCATATGCATAATGACCAAACTTCTTACAGTAATGACATTGAATTTTTGATTTATCAAACCTCTGGCCACTTGGCTGACTTGGGTTCTAGTTATCTCCTCTGCCACCGACATTTGCAGGACTTCTGCCTCGTCCTCCTCTTGAAGAACTTCTTCCTTTGCCTCTGAAGTTGTTTTTCCCCCTGCCTCTACCACGGCTTATGGATGACTGTGCTGCAAATGCACCTTCCAATGATGTCTGTGATCTGCTGATTCTGTGTTCATGATTGATGAGTGAAGCTTGCAGCTCATCAATGGAGAATGTCGACATGTCTGTGTGTTCCTCTAAGGTCACAACCAAATTTTCAAATCTTGGGGGAAGACTTCTGAGAATTTTTTCAACAACCCTTTGGTCTGATACGGGTTCTCCATGAGATTTCAGTTGGTTTATCAACCCAACAACTCTGGTGTAGAATGTGTCTACATTCTCTGAATCTTTCATGCACAAAGATTCAAAATCTTTTCTTAGAATCTGCAGCTTGGATGTCTTTACCTTAGTCAAACCTTGATAGGCAATCTCCAATGTATCCCATGCTTCTTTGGCATTAGTCGATGCTGCTATTCTTGGAAGTATGCTCTCATGCATAGCTTGATGTATGAAAAACAGAGCTTTTCCATCTTTCTTCCTCTGTTCTCTCAAGACATCTTTCTCAGCCTGTGTGAGATTGTTATATGCTGCCTGCTAGTTTTGCATAACCATGCTGGACTATCTCCCAGACATCTTGACCTCTGAATAAAGCCTTCATTGTTAAAGACCAATATTCATAATTCTTTCCTGTAAAACTTGGAGGTTGCAATGAACCAGAAGTGGAAGCCATTTTTAAATATTTTTTTTAATTAACTTTCCTTAGAAAATTAATTTCCACTTTTTAAGACAAGTTTTCTTTCCTAAAATCTTGGGCTGATATAAACTTTGCTATGATATAACCTTGCTATGATACCAGATAGCCAAAACCGAGCCGACTAAACTTGGGTTTAGGGCTCAGTCGATATACAAATTTTAAATTTTACTTTTCAGGCCGACCACTTTACTTTTTCACGAGTCGGGTGAAACTTGTCTATGTCCGACTAGACAAGTTTACAAATTTTAGTCTGTCCTACACTCGACCAAAATTACTTCGACTTACTTGCCCGACCGATTTTTACCTCGACCACTTTTACTCCGACCAAGTCGGCTCTTTGACCAAGTCGGCTGACTCACCGACTACTCAAGTCAGCTCACTTTGGTCGAAATTTGCAGAATATGTTTCTTAGTTTAAAGACTTAAAAAATTACAAATGCTTTTCACCTGTGAGTAAAATGAAGTAAAATAGACACATTTACAAATCCAAATAACTTATGAAAAACATATGCCCAAATATGTAGGAAGACTTGAGTCGACCAATGTGCCATAAAACTTGGAACTTTCAAGTGGTGAGATTTTTATGGGTTCTTGTTCTTTTATTTATCAGTAATTCTAAAGGACATTTACAGAAGTAAATCTGGAAATATGTGCGGCCAAATAATCATGCATTCAACCACAAACTGTTTCATATATTAACTATGCAGAAATACAAAGTATTACAAACTTGTCGGTTACAAAATGGTCGGTCCAGACTTGTCCGTCCAGACTCATCGGTCTACAGAGCTTCAGCTCGTCGATTAAATCACATGCACAGAAGCTTGAGCTTGGACTTCTCTTTCTTACCTTGAGTTCTTCTAGTGTCTATCTTCTATGTTCCTGTGTAAACTGATTTACAATTTGCTTCTTCTATTTATAGGCAATTTGAAAATTGCTACTGCATGGGCCGACTAACTTGCCATTAAAGATTGTAATAACTATCTATCTAACAACTTAGCTTCTGAAATAAATTCGACTTGTTTACAGAGCCAAATTGTGGACTTTTCCTTCTTGTCAGATTGACAGACAAGATCTTGACTCGTACAGACTCTGACAGAGTAGGCTGAAAGTCAAGTACAGATCTGCAAGTAATAAATTTTTTCCAACAAACTTCAGATATTGCAACAACACTCTGCTTGCTTATTCTAAAACTAACCTCTGGATATAAACTCAATTGCTTGCTTCTATATATAGGCCTACGATAGCGGGCGTGGTTAGAACTTTTGAATTTTCAATATTAAGAGAAAACATAAATTAGATTTTTATGTTTAGGTTTATTTTATTTTATGCATGATAGCACTTTGTAAAATAAAAAGAAGAAGAGTTTGAAACAGTCTAAATTGATGTAAATATGTTGAAAGTTCATTATACATTGAAAATTTCTCATTTTTCATCGAGACTCACATATTTAGAAAGTTGACTTGTTTGATGGCTAAATTTTAATAAAAAAACAAAATATGACCCATCCACTTCAAGACAAAATTTTCAGTCTTTCGTAAATATTGTCGGAGTAGTGGAGTGATGATAAGTAATTTTGGAGTTTAATTAAATTATACAATAATCTGCCATTTGGATGTAATTATAAAGGTTAACCTGTGATCTAGTATGTCATTAAATGTTTTTATCATATTAAATTTGATTACATTTGTTGATAACTAAACATGATTAAAAACAAAATATATTGCCTCCACTTACATAATAAGACAAAATTTATTCGTTTTTCACAAAATATCGCCTGATAAAACAAAATTATCCGTCTTTCACAATTGTTATGGCCGGAGCTAAATTTTGATTAAAAACAAAACATGGACAATATGTCCACTTACATATAATAAGACACAGATATCTGTTTTCACAAATATTACAAACAAAACATGGACCATGTATCCACTTACATATAATAAGACACAGATTATCCGTTTTCACAAATATGGTCGGAGTATTGGAGTGATTATTAATAATTTCGAACAGATTATCCGTTTTCACAAACATGGTCTGAGTACTGGAGTGATAATTAATAATTTCGAACATTGATTCACTTAGGAAATAATCTGCCATTTGGATGTGGGTGTAGGGATCAAATTTGAAGGGCAGGGTCCCATTTCACTTTGAAGGGCTATGAGATATTGAACCTTTCAGGGTTGACATGTAAAAATAAATCATTCTTTTCATTTGAAAATGTAAGAGTACATCAAAATTTCAGTATTTATTAACAACAGTTTATAGAAAAAAAATGACAATATGATGCAAGAGAGCTTTGTATTGGCAAGTGATGAATCTTGTTCATTCTAAAAAAAACTATATTAAAAAAATGACAATATGATGAAAGAGAGTTTTGTAGTGACAAGTAATGAATCTTGTTCATGAAAAAGAAAACTATGCTTAATTTACATTGAAAGAAGTTATTTTATATATATAACAAAAAAATTGTCTTAAAACGAAAATTTAAAAAAAATACCAGTTACTAGAGAACCGAAAAGCCAGAGAATGCCAGAGAATAACCCAAGGAGAAATAAAAGATAGGGTTTCATCAGCGCCTATCTTTCATGGAATTTGGTACTAATGACTTACAATAGACTCAACTCTCTTTTATATGCACTGCATATAATGACTATTCAACATATCAAGTATTAACAATAGCAAGGATGCCTAGAACCCCAAAATTCTGAAATGGAGCACGGAACTTGACAGGGAAGAAGATGCAGGTCAGCTCTCAAAGCACAACTAAAAAGCAAAAGTGATTGCAGGTAGAGCTATTGACTTTTAGCTGTTGCATGTGGGCCGGCATTGCAATGAAATATCCAACAGAGGTTAAATTCCAACAGCTCTCCTCACGGCCCACGGGAATTGAACGAGTAAGTGGTGTGAAAACACAGGTGTACCAAACATTCATGGCTGCCTTTTTCCATGTGTAGACATGAAAAATAAATCATTTCGATAATGAGTCACCACTGAACATTCATGGCTGTCTTTTGCCAAATTGAGGTCAAATACTTGAGACAGTGAGTTAGTCTATGTAAATTTACCAGAGTAAAGTACTTTGTTTTAAATACTAAGTTGTTCACTCAAAGCAGTTATGCAATTTACTAGAAATGTTGGACAAACATTAATATGAATTGAAAAAGTCTCTTGTGTTAAAAAAATGAGAGTGCCAAATAAGTGAATAATAATGATGATCCAAATAACAACACAGATAGGTTATCTATTCAAAACTTAAAGCTAACAATCAAGAGAAGTAAATAAGGTTTATGACTGAGATAGGGAGGACTTTAAACAAGTATTTGCTTTCACAATTTATATACTCCAAGACTTTGGAAATGAAAGCAATTTCTTTTTGTTTTTGTCCAAAACTAAAAAAATGCTTTTAAATTACAGTTTCTAATGTATAAGCTTTCAAATTAATATAGTAAAAAAATATTCTCAAACAAGATTCTATAGCAAATCATTGGTTGCTGATTAGATTAAATTGGTTAAAGTGCTAAGTTGTATTCATACCATCAATATTGTGTATGCAAGCATATAAAAGATATTTGATATATGTATAAAAAAATCTGAATGATATACATGTTGCACATTAGCTAGGAAGAAAAAAACGGTGAACAAAAAAGTTAAGAGTCTACTTTTAATCATTATATACAGGATTATCAGTGAATATTGTTGTCATCAACCTATTTTCCAATTGCCAAAACAGAAAGCAGTTTTGAGTCTAAATACACCAGAATATGGTTCAAAGAATATAGTTTTCTTTGAAATTAAAACCGATCTAAATACACTAGAATATGGTTCAAAGAATTAAAACCGAAATCCCAAGACATCATTACCTCAAGAAAAATGGCGCTGGACATGGAATGCCATTCCTCTTTAGAGTTAGAGAATGCGAATTAAATGACGTTCCTCTTTTGACTTAGAAAATGCGAAAGTTTCGCTGGGGTCATAATTTTAAATCCAGAGAAAAAAATTGATTACAAAATCGTTTGTCTCTTTAATTTTGGAAAAAGGCGAATAAATCGGGAGGCTCAATAATTTTGGAAAAAGGCGAATAAATCGCGAGGCTGAATAATTTGAAAGATCGAATGAACGTCGCCGCCAGAGTTAACCACCATGGATTCAGAATTTTAAATCAATTAACTAAAAAATAAAATAATGTCAATCGTTTTATATCCACTGCTTTCATCATTTTAAATTATTAAGAAAATGTGAAATTTCCATATGATTTTTACATTATGACAATGCCAGATACCATGCAGACGCCTTCCATACAGGAAAGTTATATATAGCAGCTTCCTTGATAGATATGTATACCAATCCGTCACCCGAGGATGGCGGAGGGCGGACTGCAGGCAATGGAGGGCTCCGAAATAGCAGTGGCGATCTGTAAAGGAAGTTGTTGAATTGTTTAAATCTGTGAAGGAAGTTGTTGAATTTTTTTTTTAAACACTGTTTTGTGAAGGTAGATTTATCAATTAAACTTATTTCTGAAGGGCAGTAAAATTTTACAAACTTGAAACAATATTAATAAAATATCATTATATTAATACTAAAGTATTAATACTTTTAATAGTATTAATACTTTTATCTAATTATTATTTTATAAAATTATATTTTTCAACTTTCAATAATATTTTTATTGAAAAGAAAAATCTATCATCATTTATATCTTTCTAAATTGCAAGGTGCCTTGATTTTTCCTCAAAACCCACAAGGTCATTTAAGTGAATGATTTATATATTATTTTTTGAGTTTTTAACTATTGCAATAAGCATAGCACCAAGGGTTAGCTCAATTGGTAAGACGTGCGCATACTCTCTCGGTTCAGAGGGAGGTCACGGGTTCGAGCCTTCAGTCCTCTGGGGTTAGGCCTTTTGCTAGGATGGCCGGCGGTTTACCACTTCTACCATCCACGAATGTGGGGAAGTATTGCTGGGTTTTCCGTGGATCTTTCCATCTGAAAAAAAAACTATTGCAATAAGCATCTACATACTACAAATTTCATTACTCAATGCTCAACTAAATGATTTGAAAGTTGCCAATTGGAAGTTAGAATGTGCTTTGAAGACACTCTTCAAAAGCATTATTAAAGGTACTACAGGTAAAAAAAATTTGGTTTAGATTTGTTTTATTATGCATTTTTTATAGTAATTTTTGCCATTATTTATTATGCATTTTTATAGTAATTTTTACCATTATTTCTGTAATATATATAGATTTAAAGGCCAAGAGTAATGATTAATTCCTCCAACTCCATTGAAATTGAATTGAATAATAGGTTTAGAATCAGAGATTTGTTTGAAAATCTATAATCTTGAAGAAATGTTCTAAATAATTTTTATGCATTTTTCATAGTGATTTCTCCCATTATTTCTGTAATATATATAGATTTAGACGCCAAGAGTAATGATTAATTCTCCAAGTCCATTGAAATTGAATTGAAAATTTGTGTATTGATTTATGCAAGTACTAAGTAAGGTTTGAGTATCCATTTTCTCAAGTATTAAATAAGGTGGTTAAGGCATGGAATCTATGTACAACATTTGGAATGAAAATAGCCAGTAAAACTTGTAGAATAAACTATACTTAAACAAAATATAGAGAAAAAACTACCTATAAAATTATCTAGGTTTAAAGGATTTTTCCATACAAACATACTATTTCACACTTTATAAGCTTATTTGTAATTGAGTCACAACTTTTTTAGTAAAATTGATGGACAATTTTAAAATACAGTTAATTAAAAAAATTGTTCTTGATGAAATAATAATAATTTTATCTCTATCTATAAAGTAAAACAAAAAATTGGAGTTTTACAAAATCTTTAACATAAACTACCAAATAGAAACTTATGAGACTTAGCTTATTCCCGACAAGGTTATGTTAAGATCGTCATGGTTCATGTTCAAGTTTTAATTTTAAAATCAATTATAATTTATTATATATTCATTTTTATTAAACAAACAGTTCACAGCATTTGCAATTTTACAAAATCTTTAATATAAACTCAGTTGAAACTCTTAGCTTAATTTTATTGACTAAGTAGAAACTTAGTTTTTGACCAATTGAGACTTAGCTTATTGCCTACGAGGTTAGGTTAAAATTGTCATCTTACACATTAGAGTTTGGCAACCAATTTATGAGATTTGGCATATAGTAAAAGAAAGAAGAATTAATGATATTTGTTCAAAATATCAAAATATGTATATGTTCCATTTTATAATATATTTTTTAAAACAAAACAATGATGTGATATTTATTTTCTTTTTATATACACAATTTTGTGAAATTAAAAAAATATTTTTATATTTATTTATGCTGTGTATTTGTATTTATTTTTTTTAACTTATATTTTTATATAATATTAATTTTAGTACATAAATACTATATAAAAAGAATATGAATCAAGTTAATAGATTAAAGTGGATATTAATAATGATAATTTTTTATTTTAATATAAAAAAGTTAAAAATATAAATTATTTTGAAAAAAATTAACAAAAATTATATTAATAATAATAATTTTTTATTTTAATTTAAAAAGGTTACAAATTAAAATTATTTTGAAAAAAATTAACAAAAATTATTAATTTTTTTTTATAAAAGTTTAACCCAGACGTAAAAATATACCAAAAATAAATAAATAAATATGACAGGTAGAATAAAAAGCAAACTCTAACGCTCCTGGCGATGGCGAACAAGGTTAAAGCAACCCGGCGGAAGTTGCCGATTTTAGCGGGGCTGGCGTGGCATCGGAGGAGTCGTTTTGTGTCCCTGTCAGTGCCTGTTTGCCAGTCAACGTGATTTTGCGCTGGCGCTGGTCTGGTTGTATCCGGAAATGCACAGCGAGACTGGACTCGTGCACTGTACAAGTGGCTGGCTCGAAAACCACCGTTTATTTCAGGGAAAACATGCCGGAAATTGGAATAACGGGGTGATTTGATGGCCACTTATTTCGCCAACAATACTCAGCCCACAGCAGAGTGTTTAATGTTGCGGAGTGTTTAATGTTGCGGAGTGTTTCGAAGTGTTTAATGTTGTGGGGGCTCTGACAAATCCTCCTTAACCGTCGTGCCGCTGTGCATATGCATTTTAAGGTTAAATATTTCCGGCCTGTTAGTTCAGTCCTGACTCCCATACCCACCATCATGCAGACCCATACCCATGGATGTATGCTCTCAATACCCATGACCACATTCCATCAGATAGCCTCCGCACATGGAGGGAAAAAACGCCCTCCAGCGTGCTCGAGGGCGCCCCTGAGCTCAATTTTGGGGTATTTCCAGCAGACCCACCTACAGCCTGGGCTTGCCTTCAGGCACCGATGCTTTCTGACACAAAATACCCTGATTACTGACGAGCCTGTAAATTTCAAACCTATTATCCAATAAACTTGTGACAGATAGTTTAAAATTCAAATTTCAGGTTACGGTATTTACAGAGTTGGCTAACACAAAGCCACGGTTTTTCAAATTTCATGTGCGTAAAACAGGGATTTGAGTTACACTGACGTCATACTCAAGCGCGCTCCAGAAAGGCTCGTCTTAATGCATGTGCGAAGCCTAAGAGCCTCCATTTGGATGTGTCCATACGATATTATGCCTAGAAGGGCATTGTGGTCAGCATTAATGGCAGGTTCATTTGAAATTTGAAATTGTAACCCGCGCCGGGCCGCGCTTTAGGATTTTGAAATTTCAAATGCCCGCCTTCAACAAATAACATCAATAACATATATGCATTGGGCGATGGTTCCCCATATCAATTCCTCTCCTACTCCGCCATGGAAGAAGAAGCTTCCGCTGCCATTCTCGTTCTCACACGCAGAGGGAATACATGAAGGAGAACGACTCATGTGTGGTCATTATATTTCCCAAACCAACATGGAGATGTTCCTGTAACTGCGAGAGGAGTGGATTGTAAATATATCTGGCCGGAAAGTTCATGTTGTGCATGGAATGCTGAGAGCATGCCAAAGCCCTGCAACATATAATAGGATGTTCTTGCAGCATATAAGAGTGGAGGGTATAATCTCCAACATCTTGCTTATGCAATATTCCTCAGATCTGGGAGCTTTTCACCTTCGACATGGAAATCATAGGAATTATCTCAGTGGGAATTTAGCTGCAAAACGTATGGAAAATGGAATCTAAAGAAGGTAAGAAGACATACAACTAATATTTCGGTGCGTAGCTTTGTGGAGGCCATAGTAGTCTACAACGTCAACGATACGACCATCAAAACCAACCTGGGGATAGGGGATAGACATTTTGATTGAACGATTCCATTGCTGTTTGAACTTTGATTGACTAATCTACTAGGTCTATCCAATACCAGAATAGCAGGTAAAGGTATGGGTTATATAGTCCACTGTTTCTTCTTCAGCTTCAAACTTCAAAAAGGATGTATCAGTCGTGACTCGTGACTAACTCGATGACTTGAGAGTTCAAAGTTGACATGGATAATGAAAGGAAGGAGATCAAGTATTTATATAAATGTAAAATGAGCAATTGAAGTCACTTTAGTGATTAGTCTATGTTGAAGCTCTTTTAAGCTGGGCCAGGACGTCCGGTTTGCTCGGTTTTCCCCGTTCAAGGCTTCGATTTCAATGTGTGGACATTAGCTGGCAATTGATGTACTGGAATAGAATACATGAAAGGCTATTTTTCTTCTTCTACATGATTTCTTATAATATGTGTTCAATCATTTGTTTAACCATGATATCTGGTCAACCAACGACTGGCGCACTAGGGCTCAGTTAACAACCAAGCTTTCGAGAAGAAGTTTAAAGTTTAAACTGTGGATTGATTTTAAAGAACACGTCTGGATTTCTTTCAGCCTTCCGGTCTTCCCACTTAGTTTGAATCTTGATAAGGATGCCTAACAGAAACTTTAATGGCGCATGTGGGGAGTTGCTAGACTTTAAAACAAAATTCTATTATGCCTAACAGAAACTTTAATGGCGCATGTGGGGAGCTGTTAGACTTTAAAAAAATTTCTATTGATGTTTATTGATATTCTAATGGTTCTAAAAGACTGGGTGGATGGAAGTTTCAAAGGCTTACGTTGGAAATTACTTTTTTTTTTGTGTGATTGTGTATAGGTTAATAGTTATATTTTTTTGTTGTTTAATATTGTGTTGTTAATTGTTATTTAAAATTGCTTTCATATATTTCATTTTAATTTTAATATTGGTTTGATATTTTATTTTAGGTGTATATGGAAATTATTAAGATTCCATTCGAGTGAATACAATTTTTTATTTTAAATTAAAAAAATACATAATTTACAAATAGCATTTCATATATATATATTATTTTTTTATATAAATTTATTACAATTAAATATCTCACAAAGGTTAGAAACTATGTAACACGTTGTTTTAATGCCACATATGTAAACACTCTTTCTAAATAGATATATTAGAGCATAAATAAATTATTTAAATGTTTAAATTTTAATGTCTTTCAATTTTATAATTGGTTTTCTATTTTCATATGGTATGTAAATGGTGTGTAATGATTAGTATGGTAAAAATTGTTAAATTAAAAAAATAATATTATTATTAATAACATTAAAAATAATATTAATAAGAATATTGTTAATAAAGTTAAGTTAATAATATTTATGTCAATAGTCATTTAGATATTATCTAAGATATCAACAAGATTATCCCAAGTGTGACAAGTGTACAACATGGATTAGCTTTATGGTAGTTGTATCTTGTTATGCTTAAATGCATCTTGATTAAGATTTAAATAAGCTTCAGTTAAAGGGTGGTTAATGAAACTTGTAACAATTTGTTTTTGTTTTTATATTAACTCTAACAATGTGGTATAAATAATGGATAATAAATTATATATTTTAGTCTTTGTTTAAGAGTCAACTATCTTCACAAAACTATTGGTTGTACCTATTCATCGACCACTTTGAGATTTTGAGATTTTTTTAGCAAATCAACAAGATTAACCCAAGTGTAACAAGTGTATGATTAAGATTTAAATAAGCTTTACTTAAGCAAGTCGATTAAAAAAAGTGGTAACAATATAATTCACTAGGGTTTTGTACTTCATATTAGTTTTTGTTTTTTTCATATGGTTTTTGTTTGTTTGTTTATTAAATAGTTTTTTTTTCATGTTTGTATTAATTGGTTTAATGTTTTTGGTATACCATAAATGGATAACTATAACGATATGACAATTAGTTTATTGTTTATCCTTTTTTTAATGACAAGCCATCTCCACAAAGCTAATTGGTTGGATATGCTTATTAGCATTCACTGACCACTTTACTTGCGGTTGTGCTAGTAATAATAACACAAATATTACATTGCACAAAACCTACTCATGAAACCTATACATCCACGTGCATATACGAAAGTGTCTTCCATATACAAAAGCACTATTCCACACACACACACACGCATATATAGAAAATCACTTCCATATATGTTCGCACATGTACTGAAGCACTTTCGTATATGCACATGATGA
>LPNX010460261.1:92966-119652 GCA_001517045.1 Pseudotsuga menziesii | reverse complement strand
TATATATATATATATATATACACTAGTCTAGTGTATATACTGGTATATACACTAGTAATATTATTAGTGTATATACTAGTATATACATAGTTTATAAATGTTTTATAAGTTCAAGCACTCTTCCGTATATGCACATACCATATACGGAAGGTGTTTTCATATACACGTGCATATATAGAAGAGTGCTTCCATATGTATGGAAAGAGCATCATATATGCATGCGCATATAACCACTTATACTATGAAACGAGAACTCGACACAGTTCTCGTTTTTCTCTCTCCTAATTTTAGTAGCTAATTTTACCTCCATTTGAAAAAGGGTTGATACCAGTATCACACATTTTCATTTTAAGGCATTTTTTTGGGCCTTTGAATCATCTTCGTCGTAAAATATTATTACTTTCTAATTTCAAGTGTGTTTTTTAGACATTTAACAAAATAACATACATTTAGAAGCAATTTATATTAGAAATCATATACATTTTGCAATTTTTCCTTTAAAATAAGACTTTTTTATAGGCAAAATAAGACTTTTTTATTGATAAAATTCTAAGAAATTCTAAAAAAAAAGACATTTACAACCATTTTCAATAGATTTTCATAGAATTTTTGTATAAAAATGATACTATTTCATACTATATTCCAAAATGTTATGATTCACATAAATTCACGAAAAACTATACCATATATTTGCAAATAACATATTAAAAACAATATAATAGAGATTTTATTTCTAAAATAAAGTCTGAAAGTCAAAACAGTACGAATATATCTTATGAAAAAGTTGTCAAATTAAACATTTTCTTCAAGACACTCAACTAATCAACAATATCATGCAGGCCAAATTCTTCATCGAAATTGGAATTTTCTGGAGCTTGGCTTTCCTCGGGGACATCAATGTCCTCTTCCATTGGGTCTTCTATGTCTGCAAGATGCCCAAAGTGCTCCCTTACAATCCCATCGTACATGTGTACAGCCGAGATCACTTCTCAAGCCAACTCAAGATCCTGGCTGCAATGTTAACTCGCAACCAGGACAATATTTAAGTCAACCAAGGTACCACTTTAATACACGGCCAGAGCAATCATTGCATGCATATTCTAAAAATATCAAAGTTCAAACCATGCAATATAATTCCAAACAATCAAACCATATAACATATTGTATGAACAATGGCATAGGTCTTATCATACCAACCTTTTATTTTATGCCAAGAACCATTATATTATAAACCATGGTGTAAAGACTTTCATAACATAACATTATGATATGCCAAGCAAAACGGTGTTTTTAAAATTATAACCATTGCTTTATTTCTTAAATGAAAGGTTACATTATGGTAAGAACCATATGAGTTTTAGACCCCAAACCATAGCCATATGGGTTTTAGACCCCAAACAATCATGCTTAGGATGGAGGGTCATAACCTTGCCATAAGCTTAGGCTATGGCCTTTAAAAACCACACATAATACTCTTAGTACATAATGGTTGGCATCAAAACTGTGGATAGTCTCTCAAGCAATTAAGGCCCTAGTAAAAATAACCAATTTAAAAGCATAAAAACTGAGAACATCACCTCTTAGTGTAAGTGAATGTTTGGAAAGAAGGTGGCCATTGCCGCAACTAAGAGAATCTTACATAATAGGAAGGATAAAGAAATTAATAACATGCATAAGTTAGAAGTTGAGTAATCTGCTAGTAAATTAAGGCAAAATCACGTAAATTTTTTTGTAATGATTTTTTTTACTATTTTGAGGTGTGTTATAAGAATGGAGGGGTAGGTGTGCTTACAATGCATGAGATGATCATGGGTCAGCATATTGATAAACATACTTGTTCTTTTCTTCTTGTTAAATAGGTTATCTTCCAAGAATTGGTTGTTATCTATGCATCACCTAAGAGTTATCCATGCATCAACTACATGTTATCCATTCATCATGCTTTATCATCATACATAGGACATAGTCCACCCCAAATTCTAAAATAAAAAAAGCGTACCAAAGTAAATATATTTTTATTCTCATTTATATTTTACAATAAAAAAATTTCTTAATATTTATAAAAAGTAATTTTATTTTTAATTTGGAAACCAATTCTTGATCCTGTCACATTAATCACATTATGCTAGCTCACATAAATCAAATATATATATATATATATATATATGCTTTAAAAAAAACTAGCATAGATGGCTTTTAAACCCAAATCTATCAAGTATCCATAGAGATCCAAAATCTAGGCTAAAATGGATCTATGGTGATATATTTACAATTATACCTACTCAAAAACTTTTTAAAGTAAAGGTCTCATATTATTTTTTAATTACATAGAAATTTCATTTAAATTCTTTAATAATAAAATATTCAAAATTTAATTTAAAAAAAAAGGTCAGCTAGTTTCCCATTAAAAACATTTTTAAACTTCAACTCAACTCATTTCTCGAGAAATTCAGTATTGTAAAGTTGACTTTGTCGCTTTAAAGTTGGTGACATTTTATTTGAAAGTGTTTGTTTGACTATAAAAGAAATAATTTAATCCAAATCTTATCTACTATCAAATAACTTTCCATGATTTGGTCTAGTTTTATATAAAAAATTAAAAATGGGTTAGTACAAATAATTGATGTCATTTCTTTTTTCAGAGATAGATTTTTCGTATCGGAGTAGGCGCACAGGGGAACTCACCAAAATGAAGTCAATATTGGCCCCATTTGATTCCGACCATTAGCAATTACACCTGAGTGATTGGACGACGTTCAACAAATTAAATGAGCGTCTTCGATGCTGCTTGTTTCCTCCACCGTTAGAAGAGAAAGAATATCATGGTCGTAAGAACAGGCCTTCAAAAACAAGATTCTCAAATATTAAATTGATCAGTTATCACAAATAATGTGACCAGTTCACAATCACAACAATCAGATGTAGCTAAATCGAACGGCCGGTCTTTTGCCATGTGCCTGTGATAAAAAAATGGAGAATGGTGAGCTCCAACCTTACATAAACAGGTGAAAATTGTTTTGATTTGTTATGTGCCTATTTGTCATTCTTGTCATTCTCTCTCTCTCTCTCTCTTTGTTTGAAATTCTGAGAGTCGATTGCAAGCGTAACTCAGCTCTTGGCAACTTGTGTTGCTTGTTGCAGATTAGTACCCCGCCATCATCACACTCTCGTAGACGAGGATGAGGCGCACAGAAGAAGAGGGACAAGGCCTCCCCGTTCCATCCAAACCGAAGCTGAAGAAAGGTCTGTGGTCACCCGAGGAAGATGACAAACTCATCAATTATGTCATCAAGAATGGCCTTCTGCGCTGCTCTTGGAGCTATGTCACCAAATAGGCTGGTAATTAATTAAACTAGACCCACTTCCTCGGTCATTTCAAACTTCTTTTTATACTCTACTGCATAAAACCAAGGTCCATTTGGACACATAATCATGATATAATATCTGTATACGGAGGAACAATGTAATGAAGAACTAGATGGATTAACTATATGCGACCTGGCCTTAAACATGGTCCAATTTCATGCCAATAACTCTCCCTTCCACTCCACCCTCCTCCCGCTTCCACCTCCTCTGCCATCAAAACAAGGGGAGCACTGCTCCATCGGCGCCAAAGGGTCGCCCTTTACTGGCGGCGCGATTCTGAGAATCACGCCGCCAGTAAAGGGCGGCCCTTTGGCGCCCATGGAGCGGTGCTCCCCTTGTTTTGACGGCGGAGCCTCCCCCTTCCACCTCCTCTACCGTCAAAACAAGGGGAGCACCGCTCCATGGGCACCAAAGGGCCACCCTTTACTAGTGGTGTGATTCTTAGAATCGCGCTGCCATTAAAGGGCGGCCCTTTGGCGCCCATGGAGTGGCGCTCCCCTTGTTTTGACGGTGGAGGAGGTGGAAGCGGGAGGAGGGTGGAGCGGAAGGGAGGCGGAGATGGAGGATGGCCACACTGAGTGGGAGGATGGGAGGGGGGAGAAGGGACTGACGAAGGTGGAGAGGTGGAGGGTGGTGGAGGTGAATGGAGCGTGGGCGGAGGAGGTGAATTGGAAAAGCAATCGTGATAGGTCGAAATTCCAAAGATTCAACCAAAAATATGTATCAACAAATTAATGTTGTAATCTATATTTTGGACTCAAGAAACTGCCTAAATCTCTAGCCAAATTGAGCTCTTTAAGGCGTGTAATCTGTGATGGGCACACCAAAAAACAATGGAAGTCTATGGTCATGCTTAACCTCAAAGCTGATCCAGTCGAAGAGAGCTTCAACTTGGACTAGCTTGATGATTGAAATTGTTCATGATACATACTCTACCCTCTGCAACACTTGTAATCCAATACCAAGTACCAAGTGTTTAATGAATAATGTACAATCTGAGGAGAACCAAGGATTGCTTCTAAAACTGGCATGATTTACCTGTTCTAGGTTCTTAAAATACCAAAGATTTATTCTCAGATTGGAATGATTTTTTGGTATTATGTTCTATACAATTTGGGACACCTATTGATATGACTGGTTTACATAGTTACTGATACCCTATCATGTCACATGTTTTTCTGAATTATCTTGCTATATGTTACTCTACATTCCTCAGAATTTTTTCTGAAATAAAATAGCTTGATAGTTATGGGAAATGTTTTGTGAGTGCTTTGCAACACTTCATGACTTTTTAATTTGTTTTCTTCTTGTACCGTTTCGACATTGAATTGAGTAAAATTGGGGAAATGCACGATGTTAAAGGTCGTAAATTTTTTTAGGTCATTTTAGTATGAGCATCTTAATTTCAAGTGATGTCTTTATAATTGCAAAAATTACTATCTGGTTGATTTATTATTTTTAAATTTAGCACAAATTGTCTCGTTGACTTATTTTTTAAATCTAATTTTAATTGCACAAATTGTTATTATTTAGTATTTTGATTTAATGTTTTTTAAATTTAATTTTAAGTAGGTTATAAAAATCCTAAAACTTTTTAGATCATTTTAATATAAGCGTCTTAATTTCAGTTATATATTTTTATAATTGCACATAGTTGGCTTCATGATTGCCCAAATTGTTATCTATTAATATGTGACTCCATCTTTTATAAAAACCAAAAATAGTTCAAGATTTTATTACATTTTTATTTGCAATTGTAATATTAAATAATTTGAAATTTTCTTAAAGGGGAACTTGTTTAAAGACCATAAGAAATTTAAAATTTGCATAAGGATCATAAAGTTTATAAAGAATTTAAACTTTTATTATCAAAGGTTTTCTATTCCAAGGACACTTTGACACAAGAGTGTCTATATGATGTTGCATTCGAGATAGCAGCAGCCAGAGTCTATATGATGTTGTTTAAAAGATAAAAAATAAAAAATAAAAATTTAAAATTTAAAATAATCAAAATTACAAAACTCTTGATGAGTCTCTTCCATGCGATGATGTCAATGGCAGTGATGATGATTTTCCTCCAAGCGAGGATTTCAATAGAACCGATGATCAGTCACCTTCAAGCAAGGATATAAATGGAACTAATGATGATTTTCCTCCAAGCAAGGATTTTCTTGGAACCGATGATGAATTTCCTCCAAGAGAGGATTTCAATGGCACCGATGATGACTTTTCTCCAAGTGAAGATTTTAATGGCACCGACGATGATAATCCTCCAAGCAAGGATTTCAATGGAATCGATGATGATTTTGTTGATGATGAAGCCACGAATGATGAAGACAATGATTCTCCTCCAAGTAAGGATGTTACAGGCACCAATGATGTCAATGTTGAATTTCAAGAGTTCCCCTTCAATGAATAATTTAGTGGCACCAATAGTGTTGATGCTCACATTGATCTATCCGCAAGTGATCAACTTATTACTGATCATGACAATCATTTTCATATTGAATTTAGTGATCATGTTTTCAATGAGGGGCGTCATATTTCTCACAATGAAAACATTCATTCTGATGAGGTTGTTGTTGCAAACATAATGGTCCAGGAAAGCAGAGACATAATCCAACAATGAGCAGGATTAAGTGTAGGACTAGACCTTTTTATGTCAATCCAAAGCATTCCAATTATACAAGGTCTAGGAAAGAATTGCTCACAAGTCCAAGTTCCATTACTCATTTAATTTCAAGTGAGTGTTTCCACAACAATTGTTTGAAGGGTATAGGCTACAATTATGCCTTGGAGAAAAGGAACATGTATTTATCAATGAACAAAAGTATGCAAAATTCATATTTAGTGGGGTGTATGATTTCTGTAAGGACAGGTTATGATTATCGCGTTCGAAATGTTCTTCTTTGTAGAAAGGCATTCAAAAGGATTCACTCAATTGGTAATCTTAGATTATCAAGAATCCAAACAAGACTAGAAAAGGATCCAACATTTTATTCTGATGATTATCAGGGACGGATCACTGGACCATCAACACACATCGCAATATCATGGATGCATGATTTCTTTTCAAAGCATGGAGAGAGTATGCCAAATAGAGAAACAATACACATTCTAGATAATTTCACAAGAAAAGAAATCTACAACTTATACAAGGATTATGTTCAAGGTGGTCAAGGAAATGGAAACTTCATCAAATATGCATATTTCACAAGAGTATGGAAAAAGAAGTTCAGCAATGTCCGCATTCCAAAGAGGTCAAGGATGGGGATCTGCAGTACGTGTGCTTCTCTTAAAGAAAGAAGGGATAGATCAGAAGGGATAGAAAGAGGTATGTTTAAAAATTTGTTTATTTTTTTAGATAAATGTCAATTATTAAAACAAGTTATCAATATTTTTGTATATGTTCTTTGTAGATTCCATAATTAATTCATTGCAAGAACATCGCAATCAACAATCAAATGAACGACAAAAGTTGTACAAACATTGCAAGAAGTGTTATGATGCTCCACATAAGTTTATGGGTTTGATAATTGATGGCATGGATCAGAAAAAAACACTCTTGCCACATTTTGTACGTGTGCCAAAGAATTTAAAGGAGGAAAATTTTATTCAGTTTCACTTGGTTGGGTGTATGGTTTTTAATGGTGAAATGTTTCCAAGGGTTTACTTTACAGCTCCAAACGTTCACAATGATGCAAATTTGACCATCACCATAATTCATCATGTCCTTTCTCATTGGCCTGGTGATCTTCTTGAAGTTCTATATTTGCAATTGGACAACACAAGCCGAGAAAACAAAAATCAGGTCGTGTTTTCTTATCTAAACATGCTTGTTGAATTGGGAATTTTTAAAAAGGTAAAAGTTGGTTTCCTTCTTGTTGGGCATACACATGATCATATTGATCAAATGTTCAGCCATTTTGCAAGGACATTGAGGAGGAAGAAAGTCGGGAGCCTACCATCATTGATTGAAATTGTAAGGAAAACATACCATCCAGAACCTGTTGTACAAAAATTGGAAGAAACTGTTGACATGCGAAGATTTTTTTTTGGATCGCATGGTGAAGAAAGGTGCATTGAAAAACTTAATGACATTAGCTTTCAACATCAATTTCGTATAAAAAATATTGATGGAAAAACACTACTATGGGGAAAGAAGTACTCAACTAGCACAGAATGGGGGCCTTCATCAGGTTTGGCATTTTTGAAATTCATCCCAAATCGTCAAATGTATGCTTCAAATTTATTGCCATTGCAATCATCTTCAGAGATTCATAATGCAAGGCGACACAATAGAGATGTTAATTCTTCTCAATGCATGGAAGAAATAAAAAATCTATCGAAGATACATATGAGTACTTTGATGTTGCTGATTCTGTATGGTGGGAGTCTTTTTTCATGGAGCAAAGTGACATAATTTCAAAGTCTACAAATGGAGATATATATTTAAAGTCTCCATTTACTTGGCCACGAGTAACAAATGAAAACGAGGAAACAAATGTTGAACCTCAAGGTGTTGAGTTTTCTCAAGTAGAGGAAAGAGAAATGTATATTGGCTCTAGAAGATCATCTGCAAAGCATCGAGAGATGGAAGACCTTTATAAGGGCTCAGTACAAGATATCAAGGAGGGTTGCATGATTGCAGTTTTGGCTATAGATGATGCATGTGATTATGCTTTCTGGATTGCAAAAGTTATGAAGGTGAATAAAGAAAATGAAGAAGTAGTATCAATATAAGTACATTGGTATGCAACGGATACACACCCGTTTGATGGTGTGTACAAGGCAGAGATGGTAGTTGAGAAAAGGGTTTGCAGAAAGAGAAAAAGAAAGGGTCAAAAAATAAATCGCCGCCGCATTGACATATTGAAATTAGAGGAAGTTGATATACTTGTTTATGATTTCAAGATGACAAAGAAAGGCACTCTTCGCTCGAAGACTCTAGAGATTATCTTGAAGCATCCTTCCAAAAGAACAAGTTGCAAGATGGGAGTCTCCTCAACCAAGTCGTAGATCTAGAAGGAATATGACAACTGAAAAGATGGGCATAGATGTAGACTCAGATGGTGCACTCATTGATAATAGAGAAGAATATGGGTCATCCACATCTTCGTCTAGCCCTTCGTCTGTAGAAAATGTAGATTCTGATGGGGTGTCAGATTCCATGGATGAATTTTAATAATTTCAAATGAAACATTTTAGATGTTTTCTATTAGTATGATGTTTGTAATTGAAACTCTGAAGGAGATTTTGAATATTTATATGAATCATTTGTTCTTGTATAGTCTAATATATGATTTTATTATGAATCACATCATAATTTATTTGATTTTATATGGTTAGAGTGGTGAAATTATTTATGGAATATTTTTGCTTGTTTAATATGGAAGTTTCACAAAATTTGTAATTTATATTTTTGAGAAATTTTTTTTTTCCAATTTAGGGGTTGATTTAAAAGTTTTTGTAAACAACAGTATGGGATGTTTGGACATGGCTCTATTTTTAACCCTGAAAAAAATAAAGTGTATACTGGTATCAACACTTTTCTATTTAGGGGTGTTTTTGGTGTTTTTTTTGCAAAAATCATCGTTTTTATGCCTAGAGTTCTCGTTCTTAGTATAAAGTTCTCGTTTCATGGTATAAGTGGTTATATATAGAAGCACTTACATATATGCACGTGCATATATGGAAGCATCTTCTGTATATGCACACACTATACATAAGATCCTTCCATACATACGAAAGCGTCTTCCATATATACGGAAGCACTCTTTTGTATATGCACACTCATATACAGAAGCGACTTTCATAAATGTGTGACATATATGGAAGCACTTTCAGTATATGCGTGTGCATATACAAAAGCGCCTTCTATATATGCATGCGCATATATGGAAGCTCCTTCCTTACAAGGAATTGAATTGGGGTGGAGAAACATGGTAATAATCATTCCTTCCAACCACTCCAACTACATATAATGGACTAAATATATGTAATAGACTAAATACAACCTTGTTACAATACAATATATACCTAGTGTTTATATTGTACGGTAACAAAGTAAATAAAATAGTGTATACACTAGTATATATACATTAGTGTATATACCTAGTTACAATACAATATATACACTAGTGTATATACTGCACTGTAACCAAGTATATACACTGGTGTATATAACTAGTATATACACTAGTATATACACTGGTATATATACCAGTATATACACCAATATATACACTGGTATATATACCAGTATATACACCAATATATGGCACCTCCACACCATTGCTTCGTTAAGGAGGAATAAGTGGGGCCCACATCAAAATTTCCTGAAATTCAATTTTTTATAATTTCTAAAATTTATAATTTTTGCAATAGGTGGCTAACACTAGTATATACACTAGTGTATATATCAGTGTATATACCCAACATCAAGAAGTGAATTGAATTTAAGGGTTGAACATGTCACTTACAAGGAATTGAATTGGGGTGGAGAATGACGGTTATAATAATTCCTCTCACAATCACTCAAGCTACATCTAATGGACTAAATACAACCTTGTTACAGTACAATATATACCTAGTGTATATATTGTACTGTAACCAAGTATATACACTAATGTATACACTAATATATATACATTAGTGTATATACCTAGTTACATACAATATATACACTAGTGTATATACTAAACCATATCCAAGTATATACACTAATGTATATATTGATACTATATAATACAATGTATGCAATAGTGTATATATTGGTACTAGTATATGTAGTGTATACAATACAATGTATGTACACTAGTGATACTGGTATATACAGTAATGTATATACCAATATATATTAGTGTAAATGCACATTTTCGCTTTTTGTAAATGCGCATATATAGAAGGAAAGATGTGCATTTACAAAAGCAAGATTCCGTATATGTGTATTTACATATACATAAGGAAAAATGCGCATATACGAAAGAGAACTTCTGTAAATGCGCATTTATGGGCTTACGTATATGCGCATTTTTCCTTCCATATATGTGCATTTATGCATCCATAAATGTGCATATACAGAAGGAAAGATGCGCATTTACAGAAGTGAGCTTTTGTATATGCACATTTTGCCTTCCGTAAATGCGCATATACAGAAGGAAAAATGTGCATATATGAAAGATCTCTTCCGTATATGCGCATTTACGGAAGCTCTCTTCCATATATGTACATATACGGAAGACATAAATGCGCATATACGAAATCTCTCTTCCGTATATGTGCACTTTTTCTTCTGTATATGCATATTTACGGAAGGAAAAATGCACATATATGGAAGCTCGCTTCTGTAAATGCGCATCTTTCCTTCTGTATATGTGCATTTACGGAAGGCAGAAATGCGCATATACGGAAGGAAAAATGCACATATACGGAATCCCATATATGTGCATATACGGAATCCCATATATGCTCATTTTTCCTTCCATATATGTGCATTTACGAAAGCCAAAATGTGCATATATGGAAGCGAGCTACGTAAATACGCATTTTGCCTTTTGTATATATGCACATTTACAGAAGGCATAAATGTGCATTTATGGAAGCTCTCTTTTGTATATGCGCATTTGCCTTCCATAAATGCTCACATTGCCTTTCGTAAATGCACATATACGGAAGGAAAAATGCGCACATAATTTATGCCTTCCGTAAATTCGCATATACGAAAAAGAGCTTCCGTATATGTGCATTTTTCCTTCTATATATGCACATTTACGGAAAGAAAAATGCCCATATACGGAAACTCCCTTTCGTATATGCACATTTTTCCTCTGTATATGGGCATATACGGAAGGCAAAATGCGCATTTACGGAAGCTTGCTTCTATAAATGTGCATCTTTCTTTCTGTATATGCACATTTACGGAAGCTCTCTTCCCTAAATGCGCATATACAGAAGGAAAGATGCACATTTACGGAAACTGTGCATATACAGAAGGAAAAATGTGCATATATGGAAGCTCTCTTTTGTATATGCACATTTCTACCTTCCGTAAATGTGCATTTACAGAACGAAAAATGTGCATATACGAAAGGTCTCTTCCGTATATGCACATATACAGAAGGAAAAATACAGAAGAAAAAATGAGCATATACTGAAGGCATAAATTATATACGCATTTTGCCTTCCGTATATGTGCATTTATGGAAGACAAAATGCGCATATACGGAAGAGAGCTTCCGTAAATGCTCATTTTTTCCTTCTATAAATGCGCTTATACAGAAAGAAAAATGCACATATATGGAAGCTCTCTTTCGTATATGTGCATTTTTCCTTTCATATATGCTCATATATCCCCCTCTCCTTCCCCTTGAGGGTAGAGACATAGAATGAATATTATGTTCTTCCATAAATGCACATTTCTGCCTTCTGTAAATGCACTTATACAGAAGGAAAAATGTGCATATATGGAAGCTCTCTTCCGTATATGTGCATTTTGCCTTTCGTATATGCTCATATATCCCCCTCTCCTTCCCCTTGAGGGTAGAGACATAGAATGCATATTATGTTTATATTTATATTATGTTTCTGTATATGTGTGCTTATATACAGAAGTGATTCCGTATATACCATTATATACACTAGTAATATACACAAATATATATATCGGTATATACACCAGTGTATATACCATACACTAATGCATATACTAGTATATATACACTAGTGTATATTATACGAATATATACACTGATGTATATTACTAATGTATATACCAGTATATACACTAGCATATATTATTAGTGTATATACTGGCATATGCACTAGTGTATGCATATACACTAGTATATATACCAGTATATACACTAGTAATATACACTATATTACTAATGTAGATACACTAGTGTATATTACTAATGTATATTACCGGTATATACACTAGTGTATATTATACGAATATATACACTGATGTATATTACTAATGTATATACCAGTATATACACTAGTAATATACACTATATTACTAATGTAGATACACTAGTGTATATTACTAATGTATATTACCGGTATATACACTAGTGTATATTATCGGTATATACACCAACGTTTATACCGGTATAAACACCAATGTTTATACCGACATATGCACTAGTGCATATACCGACATAGACACTAGTGTATATACTGGTATATACATACAAATGTGAAAGAGTGTGAAGTCTTGAAGAAAAAGATGCAGAGGGGAAGTTACGTTACATATAAAAAGATATAAGAAATCGTGGATTAGGGAGGGTTAGGGAGAGAGGGGGGTTAGGCGGAGAGGAAGAGAGAGGGGGTTTGGAGAGATAGATATGATATGCGAGGGGGTAGTTAGGAATAGAGAGAGAGAGAGAGATGAGGGTTTGAGAGAGAAATATTAAATGAACTAGCATATCTTTCTCTTTTGTCACTGCTTCCCCTAACCGTTATTAACCCCCTCTCTCACTCATTCTTTCCCCTACTCATCCACCTACACCTAATCCCAGCCCCTCTCTTTCTCCACCAATCCCCTAACAATCCTTCTCTCTCTATAACCCTCTCACTACCCCTAACCCCCCTTAATATTCACCTCGTACCAGAGTCATTAAGACTTCCATGGGGGATCTCACGTAATTCAACCCTTCACGTGTATCCTTTTTTTTGGCACGAAATTTTCGATGTGCATCATCAACCTACCAGCATATGAATGGGATGCCACTCCATATCATATTCTATTCCATAGATCAACTCATTACATGAAATGAACTATTGATAATCCCATTATGTGCATTAGATGGATCAATCCATACCATATTCGCTGGAATATGAAATTCGACTTGAGTGAATGGGAAAGCTAAATTTCAAATTCGAATTGAGTCTATGCATTGATAATTTAATAAACCTTGTTTATTTTTAAATGTTTGCAGAAGATTATAAATGCAAAATGTGGTATCAATATTAATGCCATGGTACTGAAAGCACCACATCTCAACTCATAATTTAGTTAGAAACTAAAAAATCACATATGTATTACATACATGCCAAGACTAGTATATAGTGTACCAAATATTTTGATCCTAGGCATATACGCTAGTGTATATACACTGGTGTACATACACTGGTGTATATACCAGGTATATACACTGGTGTATGTACCTAGGTATATACACCAATGTATGTACACTGGTGTATATACTAGGTATATACACTAGTATATATACTTAGAATATACACCATTGTATATAGTTAGTATATACACTAGTGTATGCTAGGTATATACACCAGTGTATATACATGATATATACATCAATATAGATACTTGGTATATACACTAGTGTATATATCTGGTATATACATGCAATAAAGCTTAGTAAGGTTTTCTTTAAAAATAAGTTATAGGTTCTAACGAAACATGTTCTCGAGATGATAACGTTAATATTGTACACACTATTGTTTATCTGCATACATGTTCTAATCCAAAGGTCATAACATCGTCTAAAATTTTAACAACCTTGATTTCTATCCAGTTCTTTAAAACCAAAACAAAAGAGCATGATGGAGAACACTTGTAAGATTTCAAGTTTAGGGTGAGCAAAAGAGAGCTTTGGGAAGGGGTGTTAGGGGCTTGGGCGAGAGAGCGAGAGGGGTAAGAGTTATAGGTAGGTGAATGAGTACGAGAGAGAGAGATAGAGTGAGAGAGGGGGTTAACAAGGGTTAGGGGGAGGAGGGGAGAGAGAGGGAGAGGAGGGAGAAGTTAGTGGTAGGGAGGGAGTAAGAGGGTGAGAGAAAGTAGGGGTGTGATTTTGGGGTAGGGGGGAGGAGGGGGTTTGGTGAAAAGAAAGACATAGAGGTCAAGGGGGTTAGGTTTTTGTGATGAGATGGTATATAAATGGTGTATATACCGGCATATACATGGTGTATATATGATAGCTGTATATACTAGTATATATGCGTGTATATATACTACAATACAATATACACTAGTGTATGTACAAATATACACTAGTATATATAGTAGTATATACATTAGTGTATATACTTGGTTGTAGTATATACCTAGTGCATATATTGTATTGTAACTAGGTATATACACTAATGTATATATACCAGTGTATACATTAGTGTATATAATTGGTTACAATACAATATATACACTAGGTATATACTGTATTGTAACAAGGTTGTATTTAGTCTATTAGATGTAGGTTGAGTGGTTGGGAGGAATGATTGTTACTATATTTCTCCACCCCAATTCAATTCCTTGTTAGTGACATGTTGAGTGCTTAAATTCAATTAAATTATTGTTGTTGGGGATATACACTAATATATGCACTAGTGTATACACTAGTATATACACTACTAGTATATGCATTCTAGATTTTTTTAGGCATCGACTCTGTATTTTGGGGTGTATTAGACGTACTTAATTTTGATTTTCTCTCTGTTGTTATTTTTATCAGTCTAATTCTTCATTTTTATTTATTAAAATAAAATAATTATTTGTTGGGGGAACAATAACTGTGTAATTAAGCAATTAATGACGTGGAATTAATATTTCCATGTCAAGAGGGTGCAATGGGAAAGACAACTTGCCAAGGAGGAAAATTAGAAACTCTATGACAAAATCAATCACATAGGAAAAAAGGAAAGTGCTAAAAGGCATAGAAAAGAAGCTAGACACAAAAGAGGCAACAATTGATCAAAGGAGGGAGCAATTTCCCTTTTGGAGTTTAGTCACAAAAGAAGGAAAGCCAAGAAAAACTGTCTTAAGGAAAAATAGAAACAATGGACCAAAGGAGGGTGCAATTTCCCTTTTGGAGTTCAGTCACAAAAGCAGGAAAGAAAAGAAAAGTTGTCATAAGGAAAAATATCAATTTTGGGTCAAGGAAAGCACAGTTTCCAAATGGGATGAAGGATACATGAAGAGAAACATCTTTGAGGACTTGAACATTCTAAAATTCTCAAGGAGGCCACATTCATGGTTAGGGTTAGGTTTCTATGTGGATGTCTTTCTCTCACAAGTCACCTATACGTGCTAAACAAGTCACCAACAGTTTATAAAAAGACAAAGGGAGCTCCATTACTCAGTTTGGATATTTTTTATGTTGATGTTGATGAATCTACAACTTCCTTGTTGAGTGTTGTGCCTCAGTATTTTGGGAGATGTGCCCCAAGTCCTTTCCTTGCCTTCCCCTTTCTTATTTCTCCCCTTCCTTTTCATTGCAGGTGTTGGAGAGATAATGAAAAACACCATAGATTTATATCAGACATCTATAGCAGAAAATTTCTCCATTGAATTCGATCTCTAGTGAAGTGGGATATTCACTTACGCTCCCATCCTCAGCTTGGTGTCAGGTATGGGCCTCTTGCCCACATTTTTGAGTCCTATCGTTGGAGAGATTAGTCCTCCAACCTATAATTGATGTGCTCAGTACAAAATTTTTATTATGATCTCTTAAATACTGTAATAATTCTTCCCACTAAGCTCCCATGTTAATGTTTCATGCGTGAACCTCTATTTGCCCACTAGATGGGGGTTCCTTCAGTTTTTGTAATAAGAATGAAGTCACAGCCATGAGATGGAGTTATAAATGATATGATATGTATAATAATGTTAAATTAGTTTATTTAATTCCTATTCAGCATATATGAGCTATTCTGGTACGAAATTTATTAAATAAATTACACACCCTAGCTAGTTGACTAGTTAAATTTAACTAGTCTTACACTTTTTGTAATTCTGAGATATTTGTGCATCCGATTTTGATTCTGTAAGTTCGTATAGTTTTTTAACTGTCCCCACTATCCAACCCAACATTCATACATATTTTTAGTTTAGTTCGTACCTTGTTTTGGCCACTTTATTTACGCAGGGCCTCCTTGGGCTGAAATTGCCAATTTTCCCTAAATCATCCCAAACAACCTCATATCATTAAAAATATGTCCCTTATTGTTTGAAACCTTATTTAATAAATTTTATCAGTTATACCACACCTATGAACCTTACCCATAACCCCTGGTTTATTAGACATAAGAAAAGTTCTTCCTAATTTCACGGCTAGGCGACCCAGAAGCGTGGGAGTAAGTTTCAACATAGATGAATCTGAAACCTAAATGGAACCTGATGAAAATGTGTTAGGGAATATACTCTATCATTCTCAAAATTTTCCTTGATTTATCTCCACATCCCGCTTCCATGTTTGCAAAATTATAAGCCAATTTCCCATGTTTGTCTAGTCTCAAGAGCTCTATGATTGAATGCAAATTTTCATGTAAAATTTTGGATAAAAATGATATAAGAGATAATATTCTGATCTGATTACAGATCAGGGAAATTACATTAATATCAGAGCTCTGATTTCATTTAGTGAAGAATCCCTTTCAGTTTGAGTCCTTCTAGTCAAAACTAGTAATTTCCTAGCACCTAGTTTGACAATTTTATGCATCAAGTCTTTATCTGGAGTTAGTATCTCTTAAATCTGATTCGGGGATATTACATGTTACCAATAAATGTTGACGTGTCATTTCTATATTAGCCAATCGATGTGTATGAATATAGGTGAAATATCATCAATAACTCCATCTTCTTGATGATCTTCTCTAGGATAAACTTATTATTTCTCGCACAAGGTGAGGAAGAGGTTGATCAAATACAACCATTTTGTAATTTATCTTTAAATTTGTATTTTTTCTCCTTAAACTCCAAAATAAATTCTATATACAAAGACAATAGGTGTTGGGAAAATATATGTGAAAACAATTCCATGCTTTGCGCGATAGTGGAGGGGTAACTCGACAATTGAGTTGAGTGTCTCTCTATATCAATCTACCGTAATGTTCACCTGCTTTTGATATGTAGAGATACCCCTTACAAAGGCCTCAACAATCATGTTGATCTTCTATTCACCTTCTAATTGAACCATGAAAATGAAAAAATTCCCAAATGAAAAGATTACCTTCCTCCAGTACTTGGATATAATCAAAGTGATTATGATAGTTTGGGATAATGTTTGGTACCCTATAAGGCTAACATTGTCGCGCTTTGTAAAGCATATAATCATAAATGTTGAATATATGTTGCACTCATTGTAGGTAGATTTAATCAAATATTGGTTTGAATGGAAATAAAAAATAGGATGAAACATGCCATTATTGAATGGAAACGTATTTGTTATATGTTTATTTGGAGGTATTATAAGCTATAAATATATATTGTAACAAGTGAAAATTGCACAACCACAAGAACAATCCAAATGTTATTCCAACAATTTGGTAACTTGTTTAATGAAAAAAATAGTTGTCTTGACAATTTACCAACTCAATCCTTTTTTAGGGGACATGGATATATGACTATTAAAATTATTTTTTTTGCTAACCATAATTTTAAGCTTCTAATAGTTTAGTATACACAATTTTGAGTTTAATTTTATTACTCATTATAATATTTTAAATTTAATTTCATATTTTATAATTATATGGATAATAAGAAAAACAAATAAACTCAAGAACCTATTTGTTTTATATAGCATTTTTTACATGATTTAGGATATAATTGAGTAAACAATCAAAATTATTCTTTTTGCTAATTATATTTTTAAGCTTCTTTTTATTAATATTTTAGTATACAAAATTTCAAGTTTAGTTTTATTACTCATTACAATATTTTATAATTATATAGATAATAAGAAAAATGAATAAATTCACTAACATATTTGTTTGAAATATTTTATTTAATAATAGCATTTTCTTACATGATTTAGTATATAATTGAGTAAACAATCCCATACAAAGTATTAAAGAGTCTCATAATCTCATACAAAGTATTAAAAAAATTATAATCTTATTTTGCATAAATTTGTAAGTAATTTAATAGCTAATAAATAATTTTCACTACATTTATTAATAAAATTTCATGTTTTCTGCCTTATTCAAAAATTATGCTTACTGTTAACTTGAAAGAAGTAAAGTTATGGTTACTAAAAATATAAAATTAAATGCAATAAAGTTATGATGAAATTTCACTGAACAATCATTAGCAAAGTTATGGAATACCATCTAATTATAAAACTAGTTACCAAATTATGAAATACATTAAAGACAAATATAAAATATAGAAAATTAGTTGAAAGGTGCAAGTTTCAAGGACTAGGATCTCTTCATAAAAATAAGATTCAATGTTATTATGAAAAATATGTATGTTTACTTATACATCCAAAGAGTTTGTTAGTAGTTAAAATAAGATTCAATGTTATTATGAAAAATAGGTATGTTTACTTATATATTCAAAGAATTTGTTAGTAGTTAAAATAAGATTTAATGTTATTATAAAAAATAAGTATGTTTACTAATACATATAAAGAGTTTGTTAGTATTTAAACACTCCACACACGAGGTTCACAGTATTTAACACTCCACACACGAGGTTCACAGTTGAAGGACATGTCAGATGGCCCTGCAGCAGGCATTAAACACTCTACTGTGGGCTGAGTATTGTTCGCCCACTTATTCCAAGCCCACATGTGACATATTTTCGAGGTCGAAATTCACGACTGCATAAAGAGTAGTCTGATAATGTATGGCAAAGTAATTGGTTAATTTGAAACGTTTTCTTTGTACCAGAAAATTCAATGATTAATAGAGCCAGAGGCAGGGATCAAAATTCAGGTCGTCACGGCCCGTCAAAGGGCTCTTAGCCCGTCTATGAAGTGGTATGTGAATTTTTCCTGTCATTTAAAATTAAGTTTTTTATTTTTGTCATTTTAAAAAAGAGTTGATCATTTAAATTTAATGGCATTTAAATGCCATTAAAAAGGTTGAGACTAAAATTCCCCGTTAACAATTTTATTCAGTTCTGTTTGTCTACATGGATGACAAGGGTGACTGACCACGGTACTAAATCCTAGCTCCACCTCTAAGCTACCAGCCTGCCACTATCCACAAGTGCAAAATGCATTGATGGGCCTCAGCGACCCTCCATGGTTTTGTGTTCACCGTTCAAGTTTTTTTTAATGTAAATTTGGAGAGTGGGACAGTTTCAGATTGATTCAGAATTCGGATGGTTAAATCGCCTTTAATGCACCATAAACAACAATCAAATTTACAATTAAATGTTCACCCATAGCAGTAAATTATTTCAAATTCCATCATTGCGGTAGTGGGCAGTGGGAACTGGCAAGCCAAGCCTTGGTGGTTGATCTGCGGTCTTGGTATTCAATCTATAAATTGAATATGTAGTGGGTGATGAGTTTCTCATCCCTATATAAGATTTCAATGCGCCTTCTATTTCCCTTCTTCAGATATTGCGGGTAGTTTTTTCTTCACCGCGGTTTTTGGCTCGCCTTTTTTTTGTCTTGTTTGGCCCGGTGTTGGTGGTTCCTCCACAGGTATGTTCGTGTGGCCTTTCTTCTATTGGGTCTGATAGGTTAGGATTTTATTTTGTGGAACAAATGTTTTCAGAACCTTCCCTGAACAACAGCCATGCCTATTGTTAATGTGAATGGATTTCTCTTTCATATTCGTTGAATTGGTTGTTCAGTTGACTCTCGCTTCTCTGGTGGCATGCTAAACGGTATATTTGAAAGTACATTGCCAACTTCAATCTGTCGTGCCTTTAGTGTTTGATACATGGCTTCAACTTTGTGTACTATAATTTTTGGTTTTCTTTTGCTGCTTGGTTTAGACCCAGGTTAATTGTATGCAAAATTCTCCAGGTTAATTATGCTCCTTTAAGATCTCTGATCGTTGAGTGGTTCAGTGTGTTTGCTTTGTGGAAGTTGTGTTCATATTCCGGGAGCTTGGAAAAGTTTCCTTGATTTTTCATGGCAAATATGGTCTTGGTTCTTCTTTCCTTCTGATTTCTTGTGTGTGAAGCATTTGCCACCAATTCCTGCAGTTACTCGCCTTTTACTGGCATAGAATATTACTTTGGCAGACGAGGATAAAAATAAATGTAGACGTGCTTGTTATTCTACAGGTCTTGTCCTGTCCATTTATTTTGATGGTTATAAAATAAAATAAACAGTTGTCCATTGGTATGATGGTATAGAAATTCAGTGAGTCAAACTTACCTCTGTAATTTGCTTTATAATTCTCGTATTTAAGATGTGCCTTTGGTTGCAATCATGAAAGCATTCACATTCATATGATTTATTTTTATGGAAGATATAATATCTTGGTTGGATTAGAATTATTGTTGTGTGCCCATATTTAGTAACCAGATAGTGGACATTTTGCAAATGCATCAGATATTAGTAACTAGGAAGTCAAAATTTTGCAAATACCTTATATATTAGTAATTAGAAATTGAACATTTTGCAATTGCCTCAGATATTCACACACTAGATCACCAAAGTGGTGATTGTTTCTGTTAAAGCCAGTAAATGTGGAAGATATAACCAGAGTATCACCATAAATCTCTTTTTCCTCTTCCAAATATGTGTGAAGCTCTTTAGTCAATTATGTTCCATATTTACTGGAACGTTGGTCTTGTTGTTTGCTCCATTTTTTTGGTAACATTTTTCTACACAATATGGATACATGATTTAGGATAAGATAATTTAGGTTTATGGCTTGTAGACACTCAGATTTGACCTATTCCTACATGCAAGAAAAGTTGGCCATATGCATTGATGTTTCACGAACATGGTGCATGCATTCATGCATTGAATTTTTAATAGAACCGATAATAATAAAAAACATCTTCCATGACTTAGCATGCGAGGAAAAAAAACTTGTCCTATTGATAAAGGATTCAGTATAAACATGGGTAGTAGTGAGCACTCTAAGCAGCGACCTGGCTTTGACAGTTCATTCTCAGTTTTCAAAGTTGAATATTGCGTTCATGCATTGAATTTTTCATAGAACCGATAATAAAAAAAACATCTTCCATGACTTAGCATGCGAGGAAAAAAAACTTGTCTTATTGATAAAGGATATATTATAAACATGGGTAGTAGTGAGCACTCAGAGCAGCGGGCTGGCTTTGACAGCTCATTCTCAGTTTTCAAAGTTGAATATTGCAAATCAGTGTGGAGCCTGCAATGTTGTAGCCTGTATTCTCTTAGGCAATACTCTGTAACTCGATTTAGAATTTTTAAGCTACTCATTGGCATGGATGGCCTTCTTAGAAAGTGCTTAGTTCTCTGAATCTTTTGTGAAAGCTCTGCTACATTAAACTAGGAGAAGCATTGGATTCTCGAGGTCAGGTATGTACTGTGTGCTTTACTCTTAATTTATATTTGAAAAACCTTAAAATATATGATGTATGCTGCATCAACGAGCCTTTGTTCGATACTCGAGTTACACCATAATATGTCTTTCAAGTTTTTGTTATTGTATTATGTTCCTCTTTCAAATTAGTCTTTTGTTTAAAGGAGATTGGTGCATTGTGAGTTATCAAATCATTTTGTTTCACATAAAAGCAATCAATATAAATATGAATCAATATCAACTTGTAACACAATCATGCAATGCTGTAACACAATCCGAATCCACGTCCATATCCGAGATCTTGTCCTCTGCACACACAATCAAAAGATTCAGCATCAAAGTATTCAAAATCAGGTTCACCCAAATAATATTTTGGGTAAAATGTAGGAGAGAAACAACTAAAGGGTATTCAAATTACCATACACCACACCTTTTCATAAAGCACCGTCAAGCATGGTGGAACCATGGAAGCACTTTTGGAGTAATATAAAAAACAACGATCACATACTATACTATAAAGAAATTTTGAAGTTGATTTGTCACCCAAACAAACATGTCAATGTCTGTGTAACAGATGATTTTTGTTTGAGTTAGCTAAGTTAATCCATTGCAATACATTTGAAGGCCACACATGAATAATTAAATACTATAATTTGTGTTGTGTTTGGTCTAATTCTGCTAGTAACTCCCCAGTGGATCAACCAAGAATAACAGTAAGTAGCCAAAATCAATGACCATGAGCTATTTCTATTTTCAAAGCACCAAATCCAAGTACTATACTTTGTTGTGGTTGCGTGAATTCTACTAATTCACTCCTTGATTGGCCAACCACAAATACATCAGGTTGCTAAAATTAATGTCCATCAGCTATGACTATTTTCACAACACTAATTCCAGCAAACTCTGGATTTGTGTTGCCATATTTTTCATGCATGTAACAGGCCTACTCAAGAGAGCCATGTATTTCTTTTCAAATTTGATTTAATTTTGCCACTCTCTACTATTTCCATCTATTTTTTGTGCACTCATCGCAATCCAACTATTCCATCACAAATTTTTATTTCCCATTATTGTCCATAATGTCTTCACAGCATCTTCATACTGCTTATCGCATATATTAATATCATCTTGATGGTGTTTTCAACAGTAGTTTTAACACCTTCTTATGGCAGTTTTTACACTGTCCTTCAACAGTAGTTTTAGCACCTTCTTAAGGAATCTTTTTCGAGAATATAAAAAGCACCTACAAATTTTAGCATTATAGTGTCACCACAAACATCCCTTCAACTAGCATATTTACAATCTTTTCCCAATCACATCTACACATTTGCATTTCTCAGTGATTGCTTTGCTTCACATGGCCTAAAATATGTGGAATTTTTTCACTGTATAGTCTTTACAAATGTTGTATACATTTGTCTGTTTTATTTTTATTAGCTGGATACATTTGTCTATTTTATTTTTGATTAGCTGGATACATTTGTTTGTTTTATTTTTATTGATGATATGTTATCCCCAATTAGTATTGTTTAATGTGTTTCTTTCATTTTTTTAGACTTTAAAAGGATTAAATGGACTGAGAAAGGTTCCACTTGCAATGTCGATAAAAATATTGAAAGGTTCCATGCAGAGCTATTTTTGGTATCTAGGCCCAATGTCTTGGAATGTATTTCTAGCTGCTAGGTGGTTTTGAAACAGAGATCTTTCTTGGGTTGTGGTTTTGAAACAGAGATCTTTCATTGCTTGTCATATAAATAATGTGAATTAATAGCTTATTCTATAGAATCCAAATGGGTCTGCAACTAATGCTTATTTGTGAATCCAAGAATAGGTGGTTTAGGTAATTTTTTTAAGGATTGGTGTGGGTTTATTTCTAAATTGAATTATTTTTACACCTTTGTTATTTCTTAATTGAATCATTTTTATACTTTTTATTGAATACAAGGATAAATTATTGAGAAATGTCACATCTTGGTCGCCCTAAGAAAGATAAAAAACAACTTTCTCTTGTTGATGTATTTGGTATTCCTAAATTCTCTAATCAACCAATGCACCGTGTAAATGAATTTGATGATTTGCCACTTGAAGGCCATGAATCAGACAGTGCAGAATGTCTTGAAGAGGAGACAACATCAAAGAATATCAAAAGAACATTCAATTCCAAATGGAAAACAAGATTTCCATGGGCTTACGTTATTAAAGATCTTAATGGTGTTCAAAGGATTAAATGTTCATGGTGTGTAAAATTCAAAAGAGAAACTACATTTGCTAAAGATGGAAGTACTACTCTTCAAGTTAGTGGTCTAAGTGTCCATGCAAAATCAGAGGCTCATAAATTTTCCGTGCAACTTTTAGATGGAGAAAGAAAATGGAGTACTCTTCCAATTACTAAACATGTAGAGCTAATGGTAGATGCTGAGAAAGAGAGAATTATATCAGTAATTGAGAACATGTATTTTGTTGCAATACATGACTTACCCTTAGAAGTATATAACTCAATATGTGACTTGAATAGCTATAAAAGCACTCCTCACATGCCTTTAACAGATGAATACTCAGCATATACAAACACATCATCTGGAAAAGAGTTTTTACAAGCTACGAAAGAAGTATATTGGAAAAAATTAAAGGATGAAATTTCCAACAGCCCATTTTACTCAATTTCAGTTGATGAAAGTACTGATCGGACTATGGTGCAGCATTTAATCATTTACATTACCTATTTAACAAATGAAGGAAGATGCCAATGTGTTACAAAATTCATACAATTGCTTCAAATTAGAGATGGCACTTCACAGTCTATGTATGATGTTGTTACATCTCTTTTAGTTGAAATGGATCTATCCTTGACAAAACTAGTTGGATTTGGGTCTGATGGGGCTTCTGTAATGAGGGGTAATCGTGAAGGTTTATCTACTAAGCTTCGTCGACATGCTCCTCATTTAATAGATATCCACTGCATAGTTCATTGAGAAGCATTAGCAGCAAATGATGCTTCATCTTATTTTCCAGAGTTGTAAGATATTGACAAGTTTGCAAATAAAGTTTATTCATGGCTTGGAAATTCTGCCAAAAGACATGGAGAATTGAAGGACCTCATGTATTCATTTCAAATCACAAGGTTAGAAGTGTTACAAATTCATCACATTAGGTGGTTGTCTAGAGGCAAGGTTATGGAAAGACTTGTGAAGCTCATGCCTGCTTTGTTAAGAGATTGGGAGTTAGGGGAGAAAAAAATGTATGAGCTGGCTACATTATTTCAAGTGCAGTTTTGCATTCATTTACTTACAGATGTGCTTATTGAGTTAAATAAGCTGAATCAAAAGTTCCAAGAAGATCATGTTGATATTACATCCATTGGAACTACTTTGGATGTTACCATTAGCTTGCTTCATAAGCGATTTTTAAGAGGCACATTTGGGGTAGGTACGATGCACATGTCATAATTTTTAAGTAAAACACAACAAGGAACTCTTGAGTTTGCAGATTGCATAGGTATGATACATGTACATGCATTGAGGTTTGAAAGATTGCCCAAGTCACAAAGATCGGGGACATTGGATGATTGCATTATGTTGGGAAATTTTTTTGTAATGAAGGTGATCGACTCTCTAAATGCAAGGTTCACAGATTTACCTATATTTAATGCAATTAAATTTTTTAGTCCTCGTAATTAATATGAATATATGGATGATAGAGACTCTCAAATAAGAAGATGGTTAGCATGCTTATGCAAGAAATTCAGTGTTGGTGACTCACCTATTGTGGACAATGTTAAATGTTTCGGTGAAATGGATGAATTTACTTGTACTATTTATAGGTCATATCCAAAAAAGCATATGTTTGGAGCATGGGACCTATGTGCAGAAGAACATGAGTGGTTTGAAGGATTTCCATGTTTAATGTAGCTATGGCAAATTATTCTTGTTATTCCAGCTAGCACAATAGTATGTGAAAGAGGCTTCTCAAAATTAAGTCGGATAAAAAATGATGATAGATCAAGACTTTCTTTAGAAACATTGGATATGTTAATGTTTCTCTCTCTCTTTGCACCTCATGCTTTGAATGAGGCAGATTGGAATGGTATTTATGATGTATGGAAACAGACAAAAGATAGAAAGCCACTTCCACTAGGAAAATAGATTCATATCTAGCGTGATTTAAGATATAGTTTTGAACAATGTGATTCATAATATAATATATAGTTTCTCCGATGTAATCCATCCTTGCCTTTCGATGGTTAATTTTTGAAGACAATTCTACAGTTGGTCTTTTGTCATTGTAGCTGGGCAGATACAACTATGGATCAATGATTTTCTTCTTACCTGAGTATAGATTATATTATAGTGACATGACTGGTAGTTTACATGTTATTTATGTTTTCTTAGGGATTCAACTCTCTCATTGAATCCACATATATATTGTATCTCTCTGTTTGGAGTCTGGAGATGGGGTGGATTATAGCTATAACATTCCCTTTTTGTTGATGTGTTGAGTAGATATGACATAGTATTCCAGTTTGGATGCTGGATGGGTTACATAATATTTCATAAGTTTGGCTCCATAATTCATTTTTTTAAGGAAAACTGTAATATCTCTATTATCTATAAGTATGGTAGAAGTATATTGATGCAAGATTATCTCCTTAATTCATTCAACAGCGAAGCAATCAACATGATACCTTCTTTGTATTAAAGACAATAAACTTCAAATATGGAAGAGACTTGTCATAAATTTTGATAACATTTTTATGTTTTGCAAAAATTGCTATATATAAATATATATAAAAAAATTTAAAATATTATTATTATGGTAAGTCTTTCTAATAATTAAAATTTGTTAATCTATACCCCTTGAAAGTTAAATATCTATGATGCTACACTGTCCCAAATTGACTATAAGAGCTAATAGCCATTTTCAAAGTACTGGATAGACTTATCATAAAGGTTGGTGACAACTTTATGTTTTGCAAAATTACAAACAAAAAACTGTAGGGAAAGTATGTCTAATGATTAAAATCTGTCAATTGTATGCCCCTTGGAATTAAAAATATCTGATGCCACAGGGTAGGTATAAGGTAGGTAGAAATTTGTTG